>AWWV01010636.1:0-31655 GCA_001974805.1 Corchorus capsularis | reverse complement strand
CCCCACCTCAGGATTTTTCTCAACAAAGTTTTTTTTATCAAAAGATAAATAATTTCCATTGATAAAAAAAAATTACAAAATGATGGAAGGTAAACTTCTGTACCACACATAGTCAGAACCAAATTCAGCTAACCTATATGCCACTACAATGGTTTCTCTACATACAAAAGAAAAAGAGCAACAATCGAAAAGATCATCCAAATCCCTAATTTCATAGATTAAATTTCCTCCCTCCGACCAAAATGGACCAAACTTTGAAATTTCATTGATAGCAAGGAGGCAATCGCTCTCAACAATGCATCGCTCAATACCAAATTCAAGAGCCAATTCGAAGCCAAACAGGATGGCATGTACTTCAGCATATAATGAATTAGAAACGAAAGCATTCTAGAAGCACTGACAAGGACAGAACTACTACTATCTCCTATCACCACCCCAAACCAGCCTCCATCCTAGTAGTACAAAAGGTGGCATCCGAACTTATTTTCATCATGTCTAGAGGTGGAGGACGCCAAGAAACCTGCTCGGAACAACGTAGAGAAAGACTCGAACTTGGAGAAATAGCAAGTAATTGATTAACAAGGCTCTTAATCAAGAATCCAAGAGCCACTGGTGAGCTACAAATACCATCATGAAGGAACTTGTTTCGGTTATTCCAGATATGCCAAAGACCACAAAGAAGCAACTCAATTTGCCCAACAATCACTGCTTTAGTCAAAAGGAAGTCCCAAAAACCAGCACCACCATCTTATTGTTCAAAACACAATTTTACCCAAGAACAAATGGCCTCCCAAACAAATGAACTAAAATGGCATTCAAAGAAAACATGTGAAATTGATTCCTCACAATCAGCACAAACAACGCATGACTAATTCCCTTAAGAACAGACTGGTAAAACACACCAACACAATCTCCAGATGAAATACTTTACCTTGGGAAAGACCCGAGCTGACCAAACAATCTTCCAACACTACAATCTTGAATTTCTCTCCGGATCTGAGTAAGACCCATTTATAAAGTATAAATAGCCAAGGTATGGTCCATTCTCTAATTATGTTCTATAATATTTCATTATACCTTAAGACTCTCTAACTCGCTCTTTACATACAGAGGGACCCTACTAACTTGAGCGTTGGAGTTCTCATGGTTAAAATCACTACTAAGATGTCTTTAAAATGTCTTTTCATTAATGTTCATCCAAAAAAAAAATATTGGAGTAGGAGAATATTTAAGATTAAATTTGCCAAACTCAAGAGTACTTGTAGCAGATGTAGAGTAGAGGAAAGGAAAGTTTCAGCTGTGTTCAACTTGAATGAATATGAAGATGTAGAGAAAGTTTATAAGCAGGTAAAACTTCCTTAAAGTTTCAATTTGAAAGAACCTACAGAACCTACTTTTAACTTAAATATAAATGCCTCGAAGAAAAGGTTGAATGGAGAATTTCAACAGGTGATTAGACTTCTACTGAAATCATATCTTCCAAATTGGAAAATAATACTTTCTCCGTCCCAAAATAACTATACCACTCCAATTAAAACACGCACTTTTAACTTCGACTAACAATTATAAAAAAGTTATCATATATTATTAGGATGCATCAGAGGAGAAACGGTTAGGGTTTTGGGTCGACAAGATGCATTAAGCTCCCTTCTAAAGAGAGATGCTCTTGTGGAGAGAGAACATCTTCAAAATACGGTCTTGGTGAATGTTGAACAAAACACAATTTCTACCTAGAGCCGTCGATCGTTAGCGTCCCGAGCCAAGCCAGATTGAGCCACCCACAAATAACCAAGGACAAAGCCCTTGGCGTTCGGCCCATTTCCCTGAGGCCTAGAGGCCCAAGCACTAGCCAGTTGGCGATGACCTGGAGACCTGCACACGTGACCCCAAACGTTTGACCCAAGAACCGACCTAAAGTCGTACGGACACTCCTATATATTTGTAAGAACCCTTACACCTGAGATGGATTGATCGAGTAAAAAACAACCCTATTTTTATAGCAATTTCTTATGTTTTTGGATGGATTTATGCTCTAATTTATCTTATTTTGTTAATATTTGTGTTTTGAGTCTTTAAGAGATGTAAAAGTGGAAACTTACTAATTTTCACTATTTTTGGAGTTATTTTGATGACTTTTGACACAGATATGAGTAAAGTAATTTTGAATGAAAATTTGAAGATTCGAAGTTCGTGTTTGAAGAATTATTGAAGATAATTTGAAGATATGAAGATCATTAAAGAAGTATTTCAAGGAGCAAGAATTGAAGATCGAGCTTAAATCGCGAAGAAATGAAGACAAGTTATGAAGAAGCCTGGAAGCCTTTGAATTTTGGATATTTTATATGGGATATCAGCCCATATAATCCCATAATTGGAGTTAAAATCCCAATTTGTGCCGCACAAGTCCAAGGAAATATCTAATTCCCGCCTATTCCCACATACTAGTCCTAGTTGGATTAGGACTCTACGCAGTCTCGGTAAAAAGGCCATAACTTTTGATCTAGACGTCCGAAAAATGGGAGTGAGTAGGCGTTGAAAAGAGGACTCCGAGATATACAACTTTGCTTTGAAGCCCGAAGGCCAGCTCTGCCGTTTTCAAGCCCGAAATTGCTGTCGAAGTCTTTGCACGATTCCAGAAAATTCCAGGATCCGATTTTCACTCAAGTTTTGGTTCTAGGAAGACTTTTAAGCCAACTTGGAGACCAAGTCAAGATCTAAACCGTCCTAGAGTCTTATCCTAAGTATAATTGGAGTCTTTAGGGTATTTTTCCACTATAAATAGCCTCCTTAGGTCTAGGTTTTTGTTATTGTATTCATCAGAAGAAAATATTGTAGAATTGCTTGAAGATTTGGAGGAGAAAGCCTTGAGCCGCCGCCCCCCTCTCTCTCTTCATCCATAGATAAGTTTTTCTTCTTTTCTTTGGATGCTCACTCAATTCATGAGTGAGTAATCCTTTTCTTTTCTCTGATGTAGAATTTAATTGATCTCTTGACTTATATCATGGTGAGATTTTGTGCTTATATATGAAAATTATTTTGGGTATTTCTTAATTCTCTGCTCTAATCCTATGTTGCTTGTTTTGATTGATTGAAGTCGACACTATCTTGATAAATTGAGTTAACATTAGCTAAATTAAGTCTAGAATAAGTAATTCAGATTTAATTCTTTGTAGCAATTGGAGGAGAATGAGTAATTCCTTCCAAGAGAGTTAAGAATCAATGGGTAAATTATTGCTTGTTGTGCTTGTTCATAAATTACTAGTCCTTAATGCTTTGTTCTTATCAATTATTAAGCCCGAGAGGGAAATTGATTGTTAAGGATAATAGGGATAATTTAAGCCCGAGAGGGAAATCTTATCTAATTAAGGTAATTTAGGATTTAATTCCAAACAAGCTATTCAATGTTTTCATAATTTTTAGATATCAATGATCCATGTTATTTTTGTCAAGAGGGATATTAATTCTATATTGGAGGGTTTTCTTAATTTTAATTGTTTTCTCAATTTATTCACTACTTTCTGATTAATTGCTTCCTTTAATTTTCTTGATTAATTTCTTAGTTAATTGTTTTGATTTAATTTAGTGTTTTTAATTTTACTTTCAAAATCCTTTTTATTTGTTTGATTATTTTTAAGCTTATTAGAAAATGAAGAATATCCTATCTCTCTGGGGATTCGACCCCTACTTGTCCTGGTTATTTTTAGTTAGTAATTATTGGGATTATTTTTATGATTTGCCGACGGCCGATCATGGTTTACTCTTTTTGCACCAAAACCCTAGCAAAAGCCCTCTGAGCATTCTCTCTCCTGACTTAAGTATCAGAGCCTAAACACGGGGACTAACCTCCGCCGCTCCTGGCTCTTTCTCTCTATTTCAGGTCGTGTCCTCACTTGAAGCTCGGAGCTCGACTAGCTTGAAGCCCATTGACAAAAAGTCCCTCAACAATTGGTGTCGACTGTGAGGATCGGCGAAAACATAGCCATGTCATCTTCCGGAACGCCGGGGGAAACCTAGAAGGAGCCCTCAACCATGAAAATCGACGAATATATTGCAAAGAGACCACTTTTCCAAGATCCTCCTTTAGAGCTACGCCACTGCCTCTAGGATTCTGTAGTCCTATAGGCACAACTCCAGACGACTGGCAGTGGCCCTACTGGAGATCTACCAACGATTTCAGCACAAGGCATGCAGCACTTGTTCAGTTACATGCCGTACTACTATCCAATGCCTTTGAACCTCCCCGGAGCTTCCACCTCTACCACGCCACCATTGATCTACCAAGATGTCACAACCTCTACAATAGAGCTGACAATACAGTCTGTTCCACTACACTTGAGGGGCACGGAGCCAGCAAACCCTCACAACATGTTTGATTCGGTGTAATTTAGTGTAATGAATTAACAATTCAGCCGAATTTAGTCTTACGTCATTCGTTTCATGTGAAAGGAAATTGCAATTACAACTAAATTTCAAAAACTCTCGTAATTGCAATCCGATGCTACTACCTAAGAATTGCCAATTCGGTGAGTCATGGAATTCATTTTTATCTTGTTGACTCTTTGACCCTTATTTTATTATTGCAATACAACTTTATTTTTTTTCAGAATCAAAGAGATCAAAATACCTAAAATTAAAGATTGGTAGACAATTTTCTTTGACCACTACTCACAACACCATCCACCGCCACTGCCATTGAAAAATCCAACTCCACCATTTACTGCCACCACCAAATAAGAACTACTCCCCCCAAAGCAGAATTCCATCTTCGTACTCCATTGAACCCAAATCTAGCCCTAGTTTTCTGAAAATCTCTCCAAATTCCCTTTTAGATCTAAACAAAAAACTTTTGAAGAAAATAAGTTTAGCCACAAGAAAATTATTTTAGAACAATCTGCCATTTATAGAAATGGTTGGTTCTTTGCATCTTCTCCTCCAAATCACTGAAAATATTAAAATAATCCCCATCCATTATTCTCTAAATCCACCGAAACTATGCCCTTAGATCTTCTCTAAACTCACCTATAGCCAACTTGATGCAAGTTGGTGCCCATTGAGTTTTCTGGCAACAATGAACTCTTTATTGTGGAATAGAAGAAAAACAAAAGAGTAAAGGAAGGAGATGAAGGAGAAGAAAAGAAAGAAGATAATAGACAGTGGAGGGAAAGGAGTTAAAAATGGAATTAAATCTATTTTAATTTATTAGCTATCTTTTATTGAAGGGTAAAATTGTAAGTTTATATTTATTGCTTACAATTCATACTTAATTCCATCAATAAACCAAACTTGTGAATTAGCTATTAAGTTCCTTCCTTTTTCCTTTAGTTTCTGTTTTGTCGAACCAAACATAGTGTCAGAGTTAGGCACAAAAATGGGCGATCATCCCCAAGAGTACAAGAAACGAGAAATGATGGCAAACAAAAAAAAAGAATGACACACGATCCAGCCCCCCAAACACACACATGCGCACAGAGGATTGTGCAAGCGAACGTTAAGAAAACAATCAAGAACGTAGAACAGAAAATAAACCCAAGCTTACTAGAATGAAAAGCAAAGAGAAAATGTAAGAAAGACTGAAGCACTTGCCCATTGGAATAGTCGATCGCTAAGACTTGTTCACCAACCAACGAGGTTAAACATGCTCGGAACGAGGCTCAATTTCTAAACCTATTGGCGGCGATTGACAATGATCCGTTCCTTGACCAACAAGGTCCATAGCCCTTCAAAGGGTCCAACGCCACTAAAGGGCTCAAGTTATAAACCTATTGGCAGGCGATCGACAAGATATGTTCCCTGACCAAAAAGGTCCAAAGCCCTTTAAAGGGTCTAACGCCCGCTAAAGGGCCCATGTCATAAACATGTTAGCGGTCAATCGACGAGATACGTTCCCTGACCAACAAGGTCCAACGCCTTCTAAAGGGTTCAACTAAATAAACCAGTTAGTTGAGTTATGGACAATGAGATTCGCTTACCACCCAACGAAGAGATGATCGCTTGCCAATGAAGGGAGTAGATCACGATGAGAATATCGCTCGCCATTGAAGAAAGTAGATCAAGAAGAAAGGATCGCTGATAACTTATTTATCTTAATTCTTTGTGCTTAATTTGATAGTTTTTTGGTGTCTATCTGTTGGATTTGATACTTGATTGCTTTGTTATTGTCTTATAGGTACTTTTGGAGATATTAATTATGAAACGAGACAAATCAAGTGGTTTTGTGAAGAAATTGGGGAATTAATCCGAAGATCGAGTCTTGATCGCAAAAAGAGGAAAAGAGTTCAAAAATGCATGCTGAGGCAATCCGGGAGCGGGCGACCCCTTGCCGGGGAGCAGGTAACCTCAGAATGTCAGCGCCAATTCTTACTCAATTCCTGAGGCCACCCGCTAGCGGGTACTCACCTACCTGGGAGCGGGTGGGTCGCGATTCTGATGACTTTTAAGACGATTTTTCCTACTTAAAATGGGATTTTTCTCCAAGATCTCATCATCAAGTCTAATCCCAACACTCTTAGACCAAGTCTAGACCCAACTTAGCTATTTTCTTAGTCTTTTTAGGATTTTAAATAATATTTATTAATTATTTTATTTCCTAAATATTTTAGGATTAGGTTTTAGCCCTTATATAAAGGGAGTCTTTGTATACAATTCTAAACAATCTAGATCTGCCTCCTCTTCTACTTCTTCTCTTCTTCTTTGGAGAATTTCTTGTGTGGGTTTCTTCAACTTGTGTTCAAGATCTGCAAAAGTGGTTCTTTTCTTTACTCTATGTCTTTGGATTTCATGAATTCAATTGATAATTGTGTTTTTGTTTACAATAGCATGAGTAGCTAATTTTCTTCTTTCCAATTCCTTGCTTAAACTAATGGGTTGATTTGTGAGAATTGTTCTTAAATTGATTATTCATCTTAGTATTCTATAATTCCTGATTTAATTTTATGTATTTATGATTTTTGTTAATTTGGGTGATCAACTTATTAATTAGGGTTATAAATCTATTGCTAGTTGGAATTTTATACCGTTTGGTTAGGTTTCACATAGTAGTAACTAGTGAATGGGAGGGGTTATCGATAGATAGCTGGAACTCACTAGGGAATTATAGATGCAAATTGAATGCTCGCCCGTTTGGGAGTGTTATTTGTGAAGGCTAAAATTCACTAAACTTAATGCTGTTGAACCTTGAATTCTTTGTGCGTTTGCCATAGGGTTAGGACCTCAATTAGGCTAGTTAATAGCGTTCGCTTTAATTAGTATTGTGGTGAATTCATGGGATTGATTAGCGTTCGTTGTCAATCTACGTCTTCTATTTTGATGAGTATGTTAACTTCTTTTGTTTCAATGATCAGGTCAACCTAATTAGTCAAGCTTGGGATTGGAATTCTTCTCATAATTATCTTTCTTCTATTTTAATTACTTGCAATTTAGTTTAATTATTTCAATTTTAGTTCATAGTTTATTTTTAATTAATCAAAATCCCCCTGATTTACTTTGTTGCTTAGAAAGTAGTTAGTGAACAACTCCCTGAGGATCGACCTAGACTTACCCTATCTATAGGAAGGTTAAGTAATTTATTTTTGGTGGTAAACGACACCCATCAATCACTCGCCATTGAAGGGAGTAGATAACAATAAGAAGATCGAAGGGAAAATTGCTGGAATGTCTTAGATTACATGACTAAGACCCACTTAAGAGAAGAAGCGTGACTAAGATCCACTTCAAAGAAGAAGATGTCCCCTAACTGGGAAGCGCTTACCAAGTTACTCAAATCTTGGGAAAAGGCGCTTATAAGCTACAAGAGATGGATGGGACCCCATTGCCTAAGATTTGGAACGCTCTGCATTTCAACAAGTATTATCATTAGAGTCTAAAGCTTATCAAAATGTTCCCTTTCAAGATTAATGGAAGCAGTGACCTATCGTGTCTCTGAGTTTACTCTACATGTATTGACTTTTGACTAAATTCAAGAAAAAATTACACCCACATGTATAAAATTCTGACGAAATTCAATGAAAAACTACACTGACCTTGGCAATCGGCAGCCAGGCGGGTTTACAAGAATTAGTCATCTATTTAATTCTCAGCAATCAATTTCCAAACCAATGGCCGAGTGCTCGACGTGGTCCCAAACCCTGCTAAGGGTCCAATGCCCTCTAAAAGGAAGAATTTCTAAGGAAGCTGATGTGCGTTTGACCAAACTCGTTCCTCGACCAGCATGACCCCATATCCTTCTAAGGGTCCAACGCCCTTCGAGAAATAAGCGCCTACAGGAAGTTGCCCAGTGAAGACACCCGACTGATCCTATGCACCGAAATTTCCAATGCCCACTCCAAAAATTTCATCGGTAAGATTCTTGTTTTGGTTATAGTCCATCTCTATGACATCAAAGAGGTTGTCATCAGCAGTCAGAAGAGATTGACAAGTCCCATTAGCGGCAACCATGTGCGACCTCTCACCAACCACCGTAACAAGGGGTATACCATCGCCAGACTCAACATTACCATCAGCAGTGGACCAATTTTCCCTTCAAACTCTGAAAGGTCCTACTCAGGATGATGAGCCTTAATATCCGCTAATCAGCACCCATCTAAACGTCGGTCTCCCAATCCTTATGCTTCGTCCCGAAAGCATCCTACAAAAGGACGAATGCCTGTAAGCTGTAACAAGGCTATGTCACAAACAATGAAGATAGAAAATCAGGCATACCTCAAAATCTTGAATTTGCTTTTGCAACTAGACCATGCCTGTAAGCTGTAACAAGGCTATGTCACAAACAATGAAGATAGAAAATAAGGCATACCTCAAAATCTTGAATTTGCTTTTGCAACTAGACCCTTTCTATTTCAAAATCCACTTATTCCTTCTGACGACCATCCTTCTATCGCTTGAGGTCGTCCTGAAGAGTCTTGTTAAGCATCTCCAAGTCATTATGAGCCTTCTTGAGCTCAGCATGCTTGGCCTCAAGGATAGATAGATCCTTAACGGCGGTGTCCCGACCAAACCTGTATGTCCCAACCTTCTGCTGAATCGATCGAAATTCATTCGCAGAAACAACGTAAAGGTTGTTCTCTATGACCTTCATTAGTCTCCTATCCTTCTTCCTTAGAGAAGCCTTATGAGGCTCCATGATCACCTGAGCAAGAAGAGAGAGCTGCAAAGAAGATGAAATAAACATTAAATGCTTCTATGACGATCGCCAAAATGAAAAGCACTCACACAGCGTACCTAGTTAGCGTCAGCAGCTGGAGATGACCTGACGACCTGCACATGTGCCCCAAACGTGCGACCCGAGAACCGACCTAAAGGCGTATGGACGTCCATATATATTTGTAAGAACCCTTATACTTGAGAAGGATCCACTCTCTTTGCACCAAAGCCTTGGCAAAAGCACTCTGAGCATTCTCTCGCCTGACTTAAGCATCAAAGTTTAGGGACCAACCTATTGGGTTTTTTTTGCTTCAAATCCTAAATAGATTTGGATTAAGATTTTTAGGGATTTTATTTGGTAGCCAAAAATACTTGGTAAATAAGAATCCTGATAGAAAAAAAATCTTAGATTATAAGTTTGTGTTAGTATAAATAGAGAGTTTCTCTATAGGATTTTGTATGATGAGAGAATAGATGTCCCTATTTCAGGTCATGTCCTCGCTTGCTAGCTGAACCTTGATTAGTTCGAAGTCCCTTGACCAAAAGTCCCTCAACAGTAAACTTTTCTATTTCAAGTCATATATTAAACTTTTTTCGATAAACAAGTAGTAGACCACTTCGTGTTTCCTATTAGGTGCTTGAACAAATTAGCGACCTAAAGATTCTCCTCCATATTTCTTCTTTGTTGAATAGGGAAACCATAATTCATCAACTACTCAACTAATGAAAATCATGGCGACTCAAGTCACTCAACTAGTTTGGCCGAAACAAAAAGTCACTCAACTAGAAGAAATTAAAACGACGGAAAAGATGAACTACATTTAAAGAAAAGAAAGTGTACAAACTTGAAAACATAGAGCAACGACTAAAAATTGAAATCGGTATAAACTCCTTTTGTTTTTCCGATTTATACTTTGTTTGATTTGATGCTTGTAACTTTTTAACATCATCAAGAACTGTTCCACTACTTGAGATCGAGAATCTGAAAGGATTCTCTCGGATTACCCTAGGTCCCATTTCCTCCCTCATTATTGTTCCTTGCCATTGCATGTGATTTAAATCTGTCTTCTTTTCACATATTTTTGGACCTTAACGCTACAGAGAATAACAAAAGAAACTATCCACTTTTTTATTTGATAATTTTCTCCTTTTTTTCAAGACACAATATTTTCGTTCTTTTCTCCCTACAAAACACCATTCATTTTGCTGCATACTCCATTTGTTCCTATTTATTTGTCACATTTTTGTCGACCATCTTTCAACTTTGACCATAGGTTTTTTTAAAAAATATAAAGCAAAATAACAGTACTTGTTATTTGTTAACCTTGGATTATAAACTTTTTAATAGATATTTTTTAAAATTTTGAATTTTGATATCTTTTTCATAAATTATGGTAAAAAATAGAGTAATTGACTAAAATGTGACAAATAAATAGGAAAGAGAGTATCAAACAAATACATAAATAAACTAACTAAATTTAGATTTACATTTGTAAGATTTAAACCTAGAATTTTAAGATTCAGGCACTATATGAATTGTTGCGATTGAATTAGCCTAAAACAATAAACAAGAACAAGAAGATTTTACGTGGTTCGATCAATTTGATCTACGTCCACGGACAGAGAGAAATTCTTATTAATTTGACAGAAAACGATACAACTTATCAAGAATACGAGAGATAGACCCTTTATATAGACATATGGTATTTAGTTCCTATTTTGATTAGGAGAACTAGTGCTGGGCTGCGGTCTCGGGCCTTCGACCCGATCCCCCCACTTCCATCACAGACCTGTAGGAAAAATCCACAAAATTCGTAACTCCATAAATTTCGGGTCGGGTCGCAATTCGGACCGGGTTAACAAGAATTTCAGGTACAAATAACATGAATGAACCAATTAAACTAACAAGTTATCGGTTAATTAATACTGTACTTGATTTTGGATTCATAACAATAACAAAGGTTTAAAAATTGAATTTGGTTATTGACAAATCGGGACAAAGCAAATGGAGACAAGGTGAAGGTGTGACTGTATAAATTGGACTCATGTGTATGCAATTATGCAAATGCAATACACGTGCTTTGAGTTGGGCAATCTTCGGTCGTTTTCCAAGTAACATGTTCTGGCTTAAGCACCTGTGTCTCCACAAATATTTGGGCCATGATTCTTGATTCGATTTTAATATGTCCACGATTTATTTATTTATTTTTTCTCATTTATTTATGGATGCAATTATTCTACCTAACTTTTTTAGTTTTCAGGCAAAAGGACTCTTTTTTTATTTTATTTTTCTTTCTTTCTTTACTTTGATTCAACAAATCTCAGAATCCTTTCAAAAGAAAAAGACATCATTACCAATTACTATATTTTAGAATTACTCCCTAAATTAACAAGAATTGGATGAAGATGTTCTCTCTCGCCGAAAGAAAGATGAAGATGCATGTTCGACAAGGTAGGGGCCAAGCTTATTCCACGCTTTGACTTGTATGTTTGCTGGTAAGGTAGGTATCTCTTCAAGTAAAAATTAATAAAATTATAATATTGAAGTCCCATAAGAAAATTAATTTACATGTTTAAAATCTGACGGGAGAATACCTAATAAAAGAATACATGACAGGAGAAGAAAGAGGCCTTATGGAACCTTTCTTGTTATATAATGGTTAGTTTGAATATTTTGATTTGATTCGTTTGTTCTTATATGATGTAATGTAATGTACTTATTATTGTTTATACCTCAATTTACAATTGAGGGTAAATTGATCTTTGTACAAGTGTTATCAAGATAAATGCTCAAGATTTAATCTCAAATCCTAATGAAACTTGATTTCTGCACCACCCTAATTCTAATTGAATTAGGAAATTCTTGTATTTTCATAATTAATACCGAAAATTACTTAGTAAATAATAATTATTTTCAGAATAATTATTATTAATTAGTATATGCCGCCCATAATTAAGGAAGTGGCAGAAAATTCATTAGAAGACGACTCCTTTTAATGAAGCTGTCAGCAAGTGCAATATAAATTAAAATAAGGAGTTGAATGACACGTCACCTCTTAATTAAGAGAGGAGACGTCTCATAGGCCTAAAATAACAAACACAAGTCGTCTCCTCTTTCCCGGGAGGGTCCGCCATGTATTCAGGAAGCTACCCTTATTCCCTATATTTAAGGAGTTAGCGAGTCAATGTTTGTCAGCAAGCAATTTATCTATCTACGTAAGAGAGGCGTGAGATCTCAAAGCTCACATATCCTTAATATTTTCGCCTTAACATAGTGGTGAAGTCGCCTAGCAAGTTGTGCTGTCCCGGGAGGTAAAACGACAACTTTTGCATTTTGTTCAATTAAGGACAAAATGTCAAAATTGGAGGAATTGACCTAGTTAGAGATGTGTGGTTTCAACATGAAGCATACCATGATGATCCTTGAGCTATGCCGAACATTCTGGTAAAATTTCATCTCATTCTGACACAGTAGATAAACTTTGTCTCGATTTTCAATTAAGGACAAGTTGTCGGTTTAAGATGATCTGAGCATGGATTTCAAGCCAAACAAGTGGTGTCACTTTAGATACATGATATTATGGCTACACGTCAAGTGTAGGCCATTTCAGGTGTCGTTGATAACTTTTACACTCTTTTCAATTAAGGACAAGTGGCTTTTCCATCCTGGTTTAGACCATTTTCTTAGTTGAATGTTATTTTTATGAAACCATGAGCTTAATGGGTTTAAGTATAGTGGATTTCGTGGCTTTGATGTTAAGAGTCCAAATCTTGACATTCAGGAGCCATCTCTCAGTCAGATTAGTTGTTTCAAGCTTAGGAGGAGGCAACAGAACATGCTGAATCATGCCAAGAAGGTGAAGATTTCGAAATTTACATACTGAGAGAGGCTCAACGTGATTTCTAGAAGATATGTGGCGTCAGGAGCTAGTTCAGATGCCATCTCAGCAATTCATTGAAGATTTGAAGTCATCTCCTCACTTGAAGTAGTCATCTCTTGAAGTGATTGAATCTAAGTTAGAAACTGCCAAGCCCATCAAGCCAGAAAGCCCATGCCGTCCCCTATATAAAGGGATCAACCCCAATGCTTGAAACCACGCTTCAACACGCTACAAACTTGTTCTGCGCAAAAAAATCAAGCTCCGTGCTTTTCTCAATTTTCTTTACAGAAATTTTGCTGAAATCTCCGGATTTCCTCTTGTTCATCACGAGTTCTTACTCTCAATGTTTCTCTCTTTCAATCTTGTCTCCGGACATACAAACACTGTACATGTGTCTATTCTTTAGAAATAAGAATCAACTTGTTATTTTCTTCTCTTTTCAATTAAGGACGGCTTTGAAACACTAAATTTAGGAAAACTTGTGTGGAATCGATGATTTAAATGCTTCGGTGTGACTTTGATCCATTCCCAACAAATCGCTCTGATTTTTAATCTGCTGTTCCGCGCACCAGATTCACGTTTATACACCTCTTTGTCAATTTCAGCAAATTGACTGACATACCCATACACGGTCATATGATTTATAACGCGAAAACTTTTCAAGAGATTTTTGGCACAACAATTATAATCTTAAAACTTCATAAACCCCCAACCGCAAGAAGGCAAAGAAACAATTTGAGCTGAATGGACAAATAGTTTTAACTCTATATTGTATTATATATAGGTTTTATCGTTTCAAATTTGTCAAAAAATAGAATGTGAGAGACAGTATCAACGATCCCTATTTTTGTCGTGTTACATGCTCTTGATCCAAAATTTAAAATTTTTAAAGCATCAATATGCTTATGCTTATGAATGCAGTTTGGTTTGATTTTTTGTTGGGAAGTCAGAACTAAACTTTTGGCACTTTGTGTTAGTATCAGGATTTCAAACTTTTGATTTGAACTAATGAGCGTGAACCAATAGTACTTTGTCAACTCATAAATTTTTTTAAAACAAATACTTCGTCAATTATTATACTTTTATGATATTTGCACAAAAAAGTAAATTATACTTTTATAAAGACCTATGGATTAAATAACTTGAAGCTAAATTTATCCCGTACGACGTGTCATTGGACAAAACTATTATGACCAGAGTACTGCCCGTGCTTTGCTACGGGGCACAATTTTTTTTTCTTTTTAAGTTGAATGACAATTAAGAGAATTATTGATTTACATCACGAGAAATGACAAACATTGTTAATTGAATTGGAAAGATTGAGAACAAATTTTTATATAATTGATGATCAATACTGATCAAAGAAAATGGATAGTGGATTAATTCTTAATAGAAATTAACAAAATCAATAATCAAATTGATTAAGATTTCGGGTCCTTTATGAAAATCATAGATCATACAAAAACCTTTTAACCGACACTTGAATGACTTTAACTAGAGAATCAAATTTAACCGACACTCGAAGAACTTCGATCGGACAAGTGGAACGAAAATTATACAATATATTAAATAGACTGACAATCAAAACCACAAATTTTCAGAAGCATTTTTTAGAACTGAAACATTAAAATTGGTTTCTGAGTTCTTCATGTAGACACTTAAATCACCTTAATGAGACAAATAGAACACAAAAATTCAAAAACAAAAGTCAAAGCGTTAAATCGTCTGACCTATAATTGTAAAGAATTCAATAGCATGAAGCATAAAAATATGAGGGTCATTAGATAAATAATCCAGCAAAAAAGAATTAGTTTATTGAGACAGAACATAAAAATTCCCCCTTGAATCCTCCACGAAACTCATAATTCAACTTTCATGCCCTTAATGAAAGTCGTAGATAACACAACAACCTTTTAACCGACACTTGAACAACTTCAATCGAACAAGTGGACCGAAAATTATACGATATTAAATAGACCGGCAATCGAAACCACAAAATTTAAGAAACATTTTTTAGAATCAAAACATTAAAATTGGCTTCTGAGTTTTTCATGAAAGTTGTAGATCATGAGATTACCTTTTAGTAGACACTTGAATCACCTTGATCGGACAAATAGAACAAAAAATACAAAAATAAAAGTCGAAACGTTAAATCGTCCAATCCATAATGTAAAGGATTAAATAGCATAAAACATAAAAGTATAGGGATCTTTTGATAGATAATCTAGCAAAAAATATATTTGTTTGTGGAGACCAAACATAAAAATTCTCTCTCGAACCCTCCACGAAACTCATTAATCAAATTCAACTTTTACGCCCTTGACGAAAGTCATAGATCACACAATAACCTTTTAACCGACACTTGAACAACCTCAATCGGACAAGTGGTTCGAAAATTATACAATATTAGATAGACCGACAATCAAGATCACAAAATTTAAAAAGCATTTTTTAGAACCGAAACATGAAAATTGGTTTTTGAGTCCTTCATGAAAGTTGTAGATCATGAAATTACCTTTTAACAGACACTTGAATCACCTTGATCGGACAAGTAAAACAAAAAAAAATAAAAGAACTAAAGCCGAAACGTTCAATCATCCACCCAGAATTTGTGAGGGACTAAATAGCATAAAACATAACAGTATAGCGATCATTTGATAAATAATCCAGCAAAAAAATATTTTTTATTGAGAGCAGGGTCCACCAATAGTAACTTTGTTCCAAACTTCCCAAAACTCCCTCAACCATCAACCGAAATAACAAAAAGAACCAAGCACAAAAGTACCGAAATACCCCTGATAATCTGTTCCTCGGTGAATGTGGTGAGGTTTTTCAACTGATTTTTTGGTACATTCACTTCACGTTTTATCTTTCAAATTCTAAACAAACAACCTTAAACTAAAAAAAAAAACAAAGAGAAGGGCTAAGGAGGATTTAGATTTGGAGGTGAGAAAAGAGAGGAAACAGAAGAGCCATGAGGAAGAAGAAAGAGAAGATGGAGGGTGCCAGTAGGTATACCGTATGTCTGTAAAAGTGCTCCATAGGTCCATGTACTATTAAGTATTGTGCAAACAAATCTCTATACAAAAGTTTGGGTGATATGAGTCCTTATACTATAAGGTATTATGCAAACAAGTCCCTGTACAAAATTTTGGGTCATATATAGGTCTCTGTACTATTAAGTTTTGTGCAAACTAGTCAAAATCCCAATGCTTATTAGGTTTTTCATCTAGAGGTTAACATGGATATACACATCATTAACACGTAACTATCATGGATTTCTTAATAATAAAAAATCAAATATCTTACACAGTAAAATAAAATTTGTTGAAAAATTTTAATTTACTAAATTAGAAATTTCTTTTAATATAATATATAAAACAATAACACTTAAAAATTAGAGCACTAATCACACATTCTTTGCTAACGATTATTTCTTTTATCTTTATTTTGGCATCGAAGATAAATTCTTGTTTTAAAAGGACTTTGTTTGTTAATATTTTATGACTAAATGAGAATTTCAAAGGTGTTTTGTTTAATGTACTTTCCATGTATTAATTAAATTAAAGTGCTTTTTTTTCCAAAATTTAAAATTTTTATATTAAATTAAAAAGCTTTTTGTTTTTTCTTGTAGAAAAATTAACAACTTTTACATGTTTTTTAGGGAAAAAAAGAAAATTGAACCTTTTTATTTAAAAAAATCATGTGCACATCACATGTTTATGACTCGGACAAATTTGCACAAAACCCAATGGTAAAGGGACTCATATGATCCAAAATTTTGTAGAAGGACTTGTTTGCACAATACCTATTAGTACAGGGACCCGTATGACCCGAAATTTTGTGCAAGTACTTGTTTGCACCATAAGTAATAGTACAAGGACTTGTGGGGTACTTTTACCAACTTATAAGGTCTCTAGTACTTGGTCTCTAAGTTTTGATATAGTATAAGTATTTTTTATTTTTGGTAATAGTCAATGAGTCAAAGACGCTTACATCAAAATAAAGTTAGCCAATAACAATATATAAAGGAACAATAAGCATAAAAAACCAAGCCCTAAGGCTAAGAGTAGGATATTTGGGTTTTCGCCGCTTTGATTGCCATCTTCTTCACCTCTTTGGCCAGAGCTGTAACTCCAAAAAAAATTGAAGCTTTCTCTGATTTTGTCAATATCCTCTGTTACCGGTTGAAGGCGCCAATTAACAACAATGTTCCCCGCTAATGGATTCTGCCACTTCCTTCCTCCTGTTTTGCACCAAATCTATTCCACTCCCTATTGTTTCAGTCTAAAGAGGCTCAATCTGATTATAAGAAGCCTAGCCACCATGGCATTGGGTGCTTTTACAGATCTCCAAATTATGACATTGTTACCCGATAGATCTCTTGCTAGCATCGATGCTCCAAACTAGTTTCTCCCCTGCTTTTTTTTTTCGATGTCCATAAAGACCATCCAACTCCCATTGCTCAGATTTGGGTAATTTCCTTGTTCTTGAGTTAATAAGGATTGTCTGTTGCTTATTCCTGCTCCAATTACCAGTGGTTGTGTTACAAGATTGCTGCTATTTTCCACATATACTTTCTTAATCCAGAAACTGAAATTCTTGCTTCGATGTAGAACGCTTATTGGGCTTGGTTTCTTTCCTTCAAATATACTTCATTGTGCTCCTTCCATATGCCCCATAAAACACAGGTAAACTCCCTATCAAACATTTTGCTTTCCTCCTTGTTCACATCTTCCTTTTCTAACCAAAGTTTTATCCATATAGGCATGTTGATCTCAATAAATATGTCAGTTCACAGTGCTAGATCCAATACAAACCACACCGCTCAGGCCAGGGGGCAACTCCAAAATAGATGCTCAAGCGTTTCTTCCTCCTCCCCAAAGAGCATACAAGGCTCCAATTGTCCAATTCCTCTCCTATGAAGCTCTGATCTGACAGGTAAACACTTATTGCAAATTTTCCACAAAAAGATGATTAACTTTTGTAAGAGTTCTAGTTTCACAGTTTTCTCCAAATTTGTGCCTCTGTTGATGTGTTATCATTGCCTATTGCAGTAGAAAGTCTATAGGCAGATTTGACAGAAAACTTACCTGAATTTTCCCCTTTCCACATAATCTTGTCATCTCCTCCAAAGAGAGAAAATGAGCTCTATAGATTCTCATTGCTTTGAGCCTGATTAAGTAGGATGTTTGTGAACATTGGATGCCACTGTTGTGTAATGGGGCAAATGATGCTTTTGGTATGAACTTGATTGCTGTTATGATATGTGACTCCAACCAACTACCCTTCTCCAATTGCAACACTCTTCCCTCCCCTTATTTGAAAACCAATACCTTTCGTGCATAGGTCTCTTCTCACCAGGATGCTTCCCCATACCCAATTATCTGTTGCTTTCGGGCAAACTTTCTCAAAACATTCTCTAGGCCAATATTTTGGAACCAATTGCTTGGTGATTAAAGCTGTTGGTTATGTGAGAATTCTCCATGCCTGTTTTCACAGTAGGGCCTCATTCATGTTTTCTATTCTTCTGATGCCTAAACCTCCTTCCATTTTTTACTTTTTAATATGCTCATAGCTTTTTAGATGCAGCTTCCTCTCATTTGGTCCATGCCCCCACTAGAAGTTTCTGATAGTTTTATCAATTTCTTTGCAGATGAATCAGGAGCTTTGAAGCATAAAAACTAGTAGATAGGGATGCTAACTAATGTTGATTTAATAAGGGCAAGTCTTCCTCCTTACAAAAGTAGTTGTGCTTTCCACCCTTTTAGTCTTGAATGTATTTTTCAATTAGAGGCTGGAAAAACTTCTCTTTTCCTTAGATTAGCCATGTCGATCCCAGTTACCTCCCAGGTTTGTCCACTATCTTCACTCTCAACACTCCCTTGTACCATCGTCTATGTTGATTTGGGCAGTTGGGACTAAGCAACAGTTCGCATTTTTGTAAGTTCAGCATTTGTCCTGACAACTTGCAAAATTCATCGATTATTCCTTTGAGTTTTCTGCAGGAGTGTATGTTGGCTCTAAAGAAGAAGAAGAAGCTATCATCTGCAAAAAGCAAGTGTAAAATTGGCTCATAGTTCCTTCCTAGTTTGATTCCATGAAGCATATCTTCATATTCTGCTTTAAGAAGTATAAGAGAAAAGATGTTTTGGCATATAATGAAGAGATAATGTGAAATTGGATCACCCTGTCTCAGTCCTCTATTATGTTGTAGGGGTTTTCTTGGCGCTCCATTGAACAATATTTGGTAAGAAACTTTACTTACACATTCCTTGGTAAGTTGGATTAGGGGTGTATATGATACAATACTACTCGTGAGCTACTCGGGCTCGAGTCGAAAAATATTCGAGTTCGGCTCGAAAAAAGTCGAGCCGAGCTTGAGCTCGAGCTCGAGCTACTCGAATAGTCAATCGAGCCGAGCTCGAGTAGTAAAGTATTTGGCTCAAAGGCTCGTCGAGCCTAATCGAGCTTCCTTGAATCCTTATATAACAATTACTAAATTAGACTTAGTTCAATAGTATATAAGGTTTTGACAATATGGGCAATTATGTCTTTTAGTCAAAAAACTTTAAAACCTAATCTTTCTTTTTCTTTCAAACTAATGTCTGCCGCCCCAACCCATAACCAGAACTAGAAGCCCCATTTTCTTTCTTTCAAGATTAGGCCCCCTCTTATTTTATTTTTTATTTTTATTTTTCAATTTTTGATCTATGTCGTCCACCCATAAGCCCCTTTTTGTTTTTTTCTTTCAATTTATTAGTAATAATTGACATTGCAAGGAGTGGAAGAAATCGGTTTCTTCATCCTATACCGTCCATGGCTGTTTCTCTAACGTTCTCTCATTCCCCACCCACCCATGAGACGTACATATTTTCTTGGAGTTTTGAATATGTGATGACTGATGATTATCTCTCTTCGATCTGTATGTATTTGGTGCTCTTTTTGCTGTATTCGATGTGTATTTATTTGGTGATTTTTTTTTCATGATTTATTTGGTAGTTTTGAAGTGCAGAAGAAAGTTTAAGATGATTTCCAATCAAATTATTTGAATTTTCGAGCTTAATCGAGTAGCTCTACTAAGCTCGAAGTCGTTACGAGCTCGAGCTGTAGAAACAAAGTTCGGTCGAGCTCGAGTAGCTCACTACTCGGCTTGACTCGACTCGATTACACCCCTAAGCTGGATCCAATGATCACTAAAACCCATTGCTCTCATAACCTCAAGTAGAAAGTTCCAACTCAGCTTATTATAGGCTTTGTTTATGACAATTTTGAGAGCCGCCAGGTATCCTCTGTATCCTCTCCCATTTTTTCTTCTTTTGAATAGTGTTGAGAATTTCACTTGCTATGATGATGTTATCCGAGATCAACCTTCCTTTTATGAAGGCATTCTGGTAGGGTGAAGTTACATCCTGCAACACATTCTTCAGCCTGTTTGTTAACATTCTTGATATAATTTTGTAGGCCACATTACAGAGGCTTATGGGTCTATAATCACCAACTGCTCCAGGTTCTTCCTTTTTGGGATGAGGGCGATTAAAGTTTTTATGCCCTTTGAGCAGATGCCTTGAGTTGTGAAAATCTAATACAGCTTCAGTTGTTAGATTTCCTACAACTTCTCAAAATCTTTGGTAGAATATTCCAGGTTTCCCATCTACTCATGTGGCATTTAGGGGACCAATTTGGAAGGCTGCCTCTCTAACCTATTCAACTTCAAAAGGTCTGTTGAGAACTTCCTTATGATTATTATTCAGCTTTGTGATATTGAGAACTTCCTTAGGGGACCAATTTGGACCAATGAGGGCGATTAAAGTTTTTATGCCCTTTGAGCAGATGCCTTGAGTTTTGGAAAGCTAATATAGCTTCAGTTGTTAGATTTCCTACAACTTCTCAAAATATTTGGTAGAATATTCCAGGTTTCCCATCTACTCATGTGTGACACGGGAGTGTCCTATATGATCCATGAAGGTGATTCGGGTGAGGTGAATTAAATTAGTAAAGCAAGCACCATGCCATGTAAGCACCTTGCTTTGATAACATGTCACTTTAGGTGGGACCAAGGAAGCCACATTGGATGGAAGCTAGCACCTCTCCAAGTTGATTCTCATGTGGAAGCAAGCACCTCCCATTTCATGACACATGTTAATGACCCACCTTTCTCCATGTGACACATGTAAGTCAACTTTGGAGGCTTGGATATCCCATGGATGAAGCTCTCGCTTTTGGTTGGATGAAGATGGCAAGTTGGGCACAAGTTGAAGACATCATCATTTTGATGATGGAAATGAAGATTTCGGCCACCTAAATCCAAAATGGGTTCATACTACTTTTGAGCACCTAATTAGCATTTCTAGCTAATTCGGGGCTGTTTTAATTAAGTTGTAATTTGCTTAACTTAAACTTGTTTAATTAGCTTTAGTTAAGTGTGTTTAAGTGCTAAATAGCCTATATAAGCTATTTTGAGCACTATAGCAAATCAGAATTTGAATTTTAGTAAACTTTTGAACTTTTGTTCTTGCTTTGAAAATCCTTGTCTAAGTGATCAAGCTTGTCTCTATGTCAATTTGAGTGGTGTAATCTGTTATCTCATCTTGATTTGGAGCTAATAGAAGTTTCTGTATCCATTGAATTCACCTTGTGGTGAAATCTGTATCAAGTTGTGTTCTTTGGTGGGGAGCTTCGACCGGTTCTTCAATTGGTGGTGAAATCTGTATCCAATTGCTCTTGAGCCCGTGTGCTTAAATCTTTATTTTTCTTGTTGAATCCATTCCCTTAATAATCCAAATATTCCATTTCCTACGTTTCTTGTGTAATTTTAAGTGTTTAGCTTCATTTGAACACTTAAACAACAAAATCTGTTTTTGAGCAACCCATTCTAAACTCATTTCAATTCTGTTTTGAGTCATCCCCGTATCAAATTGGTATTCAGTGCTTTGGTTGTAAGGGAGATAATCATGTCTCAACAAGGTGATGATGGGGGTAGAGTTGCGGGTCTTGACACAATTGAGGGCCTTAGAGCCTTAGTTGAGAGGCTTCAAAACCGTCTGTACATAGTGGAAGAAAGACAACAACAAAGAGAGGCTAGTGAAGGAAGTTCACACACAAGGAGAGGAGCTCGTGGTGATGGTTCTAGTTCAAACTCTAGTGAGCCTTTGCACCCGGATGATGTTGGAGCTTATTTGAGTAGACAACAACAACAATAAAGGAGAAATAATAGAGATGAAGAGGTTGGTGACAACAATCAACAAATCCAGCAAGTTAGAGATGCTCAAGCTAACTATGTGAACACCTTTGTTCCAAAGGTGGAGATACCCGAATTTGATGGGAGAGGCCAACCCGATGACTTCCTTGAATGGTTACACACGGTGGAAAGGATTTTGGAGTACCAAGATGTGCCCGAGGATAAGCAAGTGAAGCTTGTAGCTATCAAGCTTAGAAAACATGCCTCTTTGTGGTGGGAAAATTTGAGGATGCAAAGACAAAGAAAAGATTAGGACTTGGGATAAGATGGTGCGTGAACTCAAGAAGAAATTCCTGCCCGAGGACTACAAGTAAGATGTGTTTCTCAAGCTCCAAAATTTGAAACAAGGGTCCATGAATGTCCTAGACTATACGGCTGAATTTGATGCCTTGATGATCAAAGCCAACATCAATGAACCCGAGGGGCAAACTATAGCAAGGTACTTGGCTGGTTTGAAAGTTTTGATTGCTAATATTGTTGTTTTACAGCCTTATATGACCTTAAATGATGTGATCAAATTAGCCCTTCAAGTGGAGAAACAAGTTAAAAACAAATCTATTGCAAAACTTGATGAAAGAGAGCTTAACGAGGAAACTACTCCAAAAGCTCCATTTGTGCCAAAATGCGACGTTAATGGTGATGCAAAAGACAAGGGCAAAAAGGCAGCAGATGATAGTGGGAAAACAAAGTTGAGGCCAGAAAAGAAGTGTTTCAAATGCCATGGATTCGGTTATATTGCTTCTGATTGTCCAAATCGCCGAGTTGTTGCTTTGATTGAAGGAAGTGATGATGATAGTGAAAAGAATGAGTTGGAGGCCGAACAAGCACATGAGGAAGAAGTACTTGTCCATGCCGACCAAGGGGAATCTCTTGTTGTTCAAAAAGTTCTCCATATCACTCAAGCTAGCTCGAGGGAAGATTGGAAAAGAAAGAATGTCTTGCATACCCGATGCACTTGCCAAGGAAAAATTTGCATGGTGATTATTGATAGTGGAAGTTTTGAGAACCTTGCCTCGATGGAGATGGTCCAAAAGCTCGGGTTGAAGACCATTCCACATCCCACACCCTACAAATTGAGTTGGTTGAAAGATGAGTCAGATTTGAAGGTAACCTCTAAATGCCAAGTAGCTTTTTCCATTGGTAAATATTATTCGGATGAAGTTGAATGTGATGTAGTGCCTATGGATGCTTGTCATTTGTTAATTGGAAGTCCTTGGTTGTATGATAAACATGTTATTTATGATGGCCATGTTCACACTTACACCTTGAAGAAAGATGGCCGAAAGATCACACTAGCTCCATTGAAGCCTAAAGCAACACCTACACCAAAAATGGAGAACTTGTTGATGTCAAGTAGGGGTCTTGTTCCTTATGTTCATGGAGGTACTTCAAATTTTTTTCAATCGGGGGAGAATGACACGGGAGTGTCCCATATGATCCATGAAGGTGATTCGGGTGAGGTGAATGAAATTAGTAAAGCAAGCACCATGCCATGTAAGCACCTTGCTTTGATGACATGTCACTTTAAGTGGGACCAAGGAAGACACGTTGGATGGAAGCTAGCACCTCTCCAAGTTGATGCTCATGTGGAAGCAAGCACCTCCCATTTCATGACACATGTTAATGACCCACCTTTCTCCATGTGACACATGTAAGTCAACTTTGGAGGCTTGGATATCCCATGGATGAAGCTCTCGCTTTTGGTTGGATGAAGATGGCAAGTTGGGCACAAGTTGAAGACATCATCATTTTGATGATGGAAATGAAGATTTCGGCCACCTAAATCCAAAATGGGTTCATACTACTTTTGAGCACCTAATTAGCATTTCTAGCTAATCCGGGGCTGTTTTAATTAAGTTGTAATTTGCTTAACTTAAACTTGTTTAATTAGCTTTAGTTAAGTGTGTTTAAGTGCTAAATAGCCTATATAAGCTATTTTGAGCATTATAGCAAATCAGATTTGAATTTTGTAAACTTTTGAACTTTTGTTCTTGCTTTGAAAACCTTGTCTAAGTGATCAAGCTTGTCTCTATGTCAATTTGAGTGGTGTAATTTGTATCTCATCTTGATTTGGAGCTAATAGAAGTTTCTGTATCCATTGAATTCATCTTGTGGTGAAATTTGTATCAAGTTGTGTTCTTTGGTGGTGAGCTTCGACCGGTTCTTCAATTGGTGGTGAAATCTGTATCCAATTGCTCTTGAGCCAGTGTGCTTATATCTTTATTTTTCTTGTTGAATCCATTCCCTTAGTAATCCAAATATTCCATTTCCTACGTTTCTTGTGTAGTTTTAAGTGTTTAGCTTCATTTGAACACTTAAACAACAAAATCTGTTTTTGAGCAACCCATTCTAAACTCATTTCAATTCTGTTTTGAGTCATCCCCGTATCAATATGGCTTTTATCGGACCAATTTGGAAGGCTGCCTCTCTAACCTCTTCAACTTCAAAGGTCTGTTAAGAACTTCCTTATGATTATTATTCAGCTTTGTGATATTGAGATTCTGCAGCACTTCTCTGATGTCATTTGTGCTTGCCTCATCCTCTCGTTTATAGATTTCCTCAAAAGTATTATAGAAAGTATCTTTAATTTCTCTTAGGTCCTTCTTCTAGGTACCATATTTATCATTCACTCTTGAGATTCTATTTCTGACCCTACGTCTGACAGTAACTGTATGATAGAATTTTGTGTTTCGATCCCCCTGTATAATCTAGTTTGCTCGGGATTTCTGCATCCAAAAGATCTGCTCATGTTCTGCTACTGCTTCTAGCTGATTTCTCAATTCTTTTTCCTCTTGACCAGATTCTCTTGAACTTAGGTTTGCCTGCTTACTTGTAAATTCCTATTACAACTTCTTTCTTCTTTCAAAAAGACTCGCAAACACCTCCTTATTCCATTTTAACAAGCTCCCCTTTGCAGCTTTCAGTTTTTGGACTAACCTGAAAGAGGAAAATCCTTGAACCTGATTTTCCCAAGCCTTTTTAACAATCTCCCTGCATTGTGGGTGGGTTAGCCACATTGCCCCTAATCTGTATGGCATTCTCTTGAAAGGTCTAGCTTCCTCTGTTTGAAGAATCACAAGTCCATGATCTGAGTGCTCAATAGGTAAATTGAGAATTTTAGCATTATCATTCTGTCTAAACCAAGTAGGGTTTGCAAATGCTCTATCAAGCCTCTCCCACACAACCTAATCATCACTTTTGTTATTGGTTTAGGTAAAAAATTGTTCCTTTGCTGTAATCTCTAAGAAACAGCAATCATCAAGACATTCCTTTAATTCATTTGCCCTTCTCGTCAAATTGCCATTGAAATACAAGTTCTCATTTGAATTTAGAACTTAATTGAAGTCTCCAATCACCACTCATTCTTCATTTTTCAGGTATTGTACTTAGAAATTCTCTTAACTGTTGCCATATTTCGTGCTTGTGTTGAACTTATGGATGACCATACAGACAAGATAACCAGAATCTCTCCTTCTCACTCTCAATATAAGCACAAATCAGATTTTTACTCATAAGATAATGAACACAGTATCATCCCCTAATACAAGCAACCCCCCACTTTCTTCGACACTGGAAACACCATTAACAAAAGTAAACCCAGCTACTACATAACTTCCTAGCCCTACTGACAGAGGTTTTAGTTTTTATTAATAAAAAAACAAAAATTAGGCCTATGTTGTCTAACAAGTTCCATACAATATGCAAATATTGAGGGCTGACTTAAACCCCTAACATTCCAACTTAAGATGATCATGGCCCATGTGGTAGTTGATTTTGGGCAACCATCCACACCCTTTCAGATTGGATTCTTCCTTCCACTGCATCACTCATTTCCAGCATCTGTAACCTCCTTCTGATTTGTCTTCCATTCTCAGATTCTTGGCTATCACTTTCTGAATCAATCTCTCTTTCTTTAAGGGCTTTCTCGAACGTTTTCTCCTTCTATATCATTCATAGGAGATTCCATAGATTCATCATTGAGGAATAAAACACTATAATCCTCTTCATTGGTTTGGCACACAGGTGGTTGTGCACCTACACCATGGCCATTAGCTACTATCCCAGTTCTGATCTGTACCTCAAAAGTGTAAGTTCTCTCTTCCCCATCCGAGTTGTCTTTCCATAGATGTGTTTTTGACTCTAAGAAAAACTCCATGTTTCCTAGCAAAGCTTTATTTCCTCCCTTATCCTCTGTGTTTCTCATTGAATTGCTTTCAGGTTCTTCAATCTGCTCCTCTACAACTCTAGCATTAGTAAGAGTAAAGACTCCATTCTGAAAGCCCACCCATCTTGGAGTATTGCCTTTTGACTGCACCTGTGGGTTGTTTTCAACCCTTTTCCTTAGGCCATCCGGCGTCTGCTCTCCCTCTGTAAGTATCTGATCATATAGGGTTTCATAGTTGTACCTGTCTTCTATAACTGAAGCCATTATCTCCTTGATTTCTTATTGGATGTTTCTGTTTTTAGTGTTGCTCAAGGGTACAATAGTATCAATATTTGGCTCCCTGGTGTCTAGAACCACAATGGGTTCTAACTCCATTTCTAATGGTGAATTTGGAATGGAGCTGTTAGGGATAAAAAGATTGGGATTAGGTTCCAGGTTACTGAGGGTTTGGATTTTGTCTTGCAGGTTAAGAAAAAGTGGATCAACGTTGTTGGTTTCTGTATTTGCATTTTGGGTAGGTACATTTGGTTCAAGCATTATGTTGGGGTTAAGGAAATGATCATAACATCAATAATGTTAAGAACAGGAATCAAGTTTCCAATGGTGTGTGTTTGGCTTAAGGTGTATGGTGATGATGACTCCGTAAAGATTGGGATTTGGGTTATATTAGTGTGTGGTATTTTAGTTGTGTTTTGGTTGGGTTCATCTGGCAGGGTTGGTTGGAAGACTTCTGATGGTGGTTCTTCCTAAGCTCCCCCGTCTTTTCGCTACACCCCTCCTTGTTGGCTAGTTCCAGCCTCATCATAATTTATACCATAAAAGGTAGTATTTCTTCTATATCTTCTCCTGTTGTATTCCTTCATCTCTGTTACGAACTAGTTAAGAGTGGGGATATATACTAAGGGGGCATCCACTCTTGTAGCAGCTTCTGTGATCTGTTGGTTGATCATGTTTTCTACTTCTCCATACTGGTAGGGGCAATAACCTCTCTTGTGGCCAATGATACCACATGTACTGCAGAGTTTACAGATTCTCTGGTACTTGAAGGGTACCCACATGTCCACCCCATCATATCTGGTGATTATACAACCTGACATTAGAGGTTTCAAGGGATTGAGAGCTACTCTTACTCTAGAGAACCTAATGTTTCCGGTTTCGGAGTTCTCCCAGTCTACTCTGATCACTTCCCAAGCAGCTTGAGCAATGTTCCTTGTTGCATCTGATTGTTGATACTCTAAAGGTAGTCCCCATAACTCAACCCAAATTTCAACTCTTTGCATTGGTCTGTTTACCACATGCTGATTTGGGGTCCATGGCTTGGTTTAAAAGAAAGCTCCATAAAAGCACCAAGGGCCTTCTTGTGTCACCCGCCCCATATCATAGTTAGTTTCAAAAGAGAACATAATGGTTACCTGACCTTCCAACAACAGTTGCTAGTTTGCTCGTGCTCCACTGTCTATTGATGCATTTTGTAAGTAGTCAGTGGAGTATCTCCGGACATCGTGGAGGAAACCCAATAATGAGCGCCTCCAGTATCCCCTGTGTGTTTCTAGTTCTGCATTTTGGAATGGTATTCGAAGCACCTACATCTTATGAATGACTTGTGGCTGAGTTCGATGAATTCCATGACTTGTAATCTCATTCTCACTATCATTGCTATTCATAGATGATGAACTGCTATTCTCCCAGCTACAATCCCTTCTTCTGGCAGCTCTATCCATTTCTGAAAATTTGCTGTCAACCTCAGAGGTTTTATCAATGTAACAGTTACTATTTGGTTTCTTTTTGTGTTTGGTAGTATTTTGTCTAGGATCCACTATGTTAAAAGGGTGAAATCGACTCATGTGCTTCCCTTTCTGTAATATTTTGCCAGTTTGCATGGCAAGAATAAAAATTTTGTTCCTTGCCATGATAGGGTGGCACATCTGACATAGCGGCTATTAGAGTAACCAAGAGACGTAAACGCTCTTAAGTGGTTATGTGAGGTAGAAAAGTAATGATAGTGCTTAGGGAAGGATTAAAGAAGTAATCACGCTTGAAAAGAATAAGCAGAGAATGGTTAAGCCATATTAAATGAGATAAAAAAAAAGGAAGGTAGAATCAAAAGGTCATAAACTAGCCATTTTCGATCACCGTTAAGTAGTTAACTTTAAGGTTAATTAGGGTTACTGAGGGTTTCAGACCACCAAAGGTGGGAAAGGTCTCCTAAGGAGAGAGAAGCTCTCAATTTTTAGAGAGAGAATAATATTTCAATATGAATAATAAAAACAGACGCATACCTTCTTCTCAAGAGGGAGCAAAAAGTATTTTCCTTTTAATATCGATAATCAATAGTTTATCTGAGTTCGCAAATTAAAATTGATTGGAACTATAAATGATGTGATAAGATTAGTTTCCGTTTAATAATTTTTCGGTAATATGATATATTATCTAGAATAATTTATGCCCTTGCCTATCTGATCAAACCAAAAAAAATTTGCCTAAATAAAACTACAAAACATAAGAGAACAACCAATTGCCAATTATGTTTTAAGTAATAAATTTTAAATAATGGAAATAGTTTTTTTAAGGTAAATATTTCATCAACACAGACAATTAAAATATTACCGCATATATTACACCGCATATATTATCTTTAATCTTAGGCATGTTAGACGGGCAAATTCAATTTGATTTGTGTTTAATTAGTTTGGGGCCAGACTCTTTTAAATCTTTTGTTTAGGTTGGACTTAGGTTGTGTTCAAACTAGGGATGGCAGCGGTGCGGATATCCGCCAAAATCTCAACATCCAAATCCATATCCGTTTAAAATACTGAAATCCGTATCCGTTAATTATCTGCATATTTTTGAAAACCACGATCCAAATCCGCACCGCCACCGCGAGGTATTATCCATATCCACTCCGTATAATCCGTTTATGGAGCAGATATCCATTTAAAATCCAAATCTGAATCCGTATCCGACTAAAGCATAAGTAGGCACATACCTTGCGTTTCTGCTCCCTTTTGCCAACCCTATCACCTGGAATTACAATCAAATATACAGGCAATCAAAACCATAAAAGTCCGTCATTTAAATCAAATATACAGGCAACCAGAAAGTTGCGAACTGATTGCTACTAGCATGCTTGCTACTATTTCTGAAAGGAAAGAATCTACCTCTGTTGATTGTCTGGAATGTCCGATCCGATGTCTTCTATCGACGGTCCATCGGTTGACTGTCTGGAATGTCTGATCCGATGTCTTCTCCTTTTGAGAACAGATTGCAACGTCGCCTTAGAGAATTCGGAATCACTGTGGGAGTAACTTGACACAAAAAGGGGAGTGCCTAAAGACAAGTGAACGAAGATCCCTCCGAGCTGTAAAGCGAAGAAGCAGCTTGAGAAGTGAAGGCGGAAGCTAGCACCGCTCTCGGCTCTCTCTCCTTTTTTTTTTCGCAGATGAAAAAGCTCTCAATCTTTAGGTTTTCTTCTTTCTTTTATTATTATTAAATTAATTTTAATTTTAATTTTATTAGTATTTGGGTTTTAATGGGATGGATTTATTATTAATGGGGTGGGCTTAGTTTTAAAGGGCTTTTACATACATATAAGAATTGGGTTTCATAATGGGTAAATACTAATAATAGTTGGGTCTAAATATACTTAAACGGATTTCTTAGCAGATACAGAGCGGATACCCGTTCTAAATCCGTTAATATATAAACGGATTCGGATAGCAGATCCGAGGGGTACTATCCGAATCCGCTCCAAATCCGCGCGGATAGTATTTTTACTATCCAAATCCGTTCTAAATCCATATATTACTATCCAAATCCGCCATAAACGGATTCGGGCGGATCGGATATCCGCCTAATCCGCATGGACTGCCATCCCTAGTTCAAACTTAGGTCAGATTTAGGTTTGGCCTTTTTCCAAACTAGAAAAAATGTTATTTTTCATTTTTAAGAAGTCACATTGAGAATAGCAACAATTATTCAAATTATTTCGGTTTAGATTGAGTTCAAGTAATTATGATTTAGATCGAGTTCAAGGAGTTTTGATTCGTTGGCCTTTTTAGTTAAATCGAGTTTAATTAAATTCGGATTTGACGAGATTTTGAACTCGGTTTTATTTTGTCACCTCACTCACTGATAACATAATCTATTGGCCTTTTTCCAAACTAGAAAAATGTTAATTTTCATTTTTAAGAAGTCACATTGAGAATAGTAATAATTATTTAAATTATTTCGGTGTAGATTGAGTTCAAGTAATTATGGTTTAGATCGAGTTCAAGGAGCTTTGATTCGTTGGCCTTTTTTAGTTAAATCGAGTTCAATTAAATTCGAATTTGACGAGATTTTGAACTCGGTTTTATTTTGTCACCTCGTTCACGGACAACATAATCTTTTAAGTAAAATAATACTAATATGGTAGTACAAATGATAATTTATCCACCTAGTTGAATATAAAACTATGAAAAAGGAAAAAGAATTATCAATATTTTTCTTCCATAATTGAAATGTATAAATGGAAACCTTGGTTTTGGTAATACAACTATGTTTCTAAGCTTGTTTTATTTGTATTATTTAAAGAATAATGAACTGAAAATTAAAACAAATAACAAAATAGAAGAAAATGAAAAACGAGGCACCCAAGTTATTAGCTTAACTGGTAATTGAATCGTGTTTGGGATGTGAGGTACTTGGTTCAAGTTTCACGGAATGTGGGTTTAGTTAATTAGTTTGTTTATTTTATTTGTTTAGTTTGTAAGTAGTTTATTTAAGATAATTTCCTAGTTTAGATCGAATTCTCATAAGATGTTTGTACATAAAAGGAATTATTTTCAAAGCAAAAAAAAAAAAAGAAAGAGTAATTATTTGATACACTAACGATGTAAAATTTGGACTCCACAAGCGGGTTGAGGAGTTGACACATACCAATTTTCTGATTTAATTTTGTTTTTAAAATTCAAAATTACCCCTAAAGGACACATGTCAACCTTTAACCCCTGCATGTGTATTGCATAATTTTCAAAAAAAAAGCAAAAAAAAAAGGAATTGTTTTGATTGTAACTAGATTTCATTTTACAAAATACTCCCTCTGTCCCTTAATAACTATCATCTTTTTGGATTAATCTAGTCCCAAATGAGACTAGATTCATAAAAAAAGGTGACAGTTGTTGAGGATTAGAGGGAGTAGCATGATTACACTTTTTGTTAGTCTATCACTTTTTATTTTATAGATTTTATA
>AWWV01010635.1:0-42098 GCA_001974805.1 Corchorus capsularis | reverse complement strand
ATAATAGAAGTTCACACCCAAAAATTAAAGTATTCTCATAGATTAATTTTAATTATTATTATGTAAATTATGAACATTTTTTAGAATATTAAGATATAATTTTACAATATATATATATATATATATATATATATATACTCCCTCACTCCCATATTATCTTTCCTATTTGGGTCAAAGTTTCTTAATTTTGACCTTTAATTATATAAAAATAAATTTTATAAAATTTTGTTTTGATTAGGTTAAGTCTTAAACTTTTCAAAACATATTTTTTGAAAATTTGATTATATATATTTTTTGTAATTAGAGATCAAATGTTTGATTAGTTTGACCCAAAAGGAACGGATAATATGGGACGGAGGGAATATATTAATAGTATTTGTGGAATTTGAAGTTGTTAAAAAAGTTTTTTTTTCAATTAAAATTAAATTCTTGATCACTCGAATCTAGAATTGAGAAGTCTCTTATTAAACCATGCAGATATTTATGGGATTAAAAATTTTCATTCGCAATCATATAAATCTAAATTCGCAATCATATAAATCTATACCAATTATAATATGAGAATCTGAATTTGTCTCACGAGTTGACTCGGATAGGGATACAACCGGTAAGATACCCGCTAATTTTGAGGTACCCGTACCCTAACCCTATTATTTTCTAGGGTACCCGTACCCTATAGCTACTCGGTTATTTTTTAAAATCACTACCCGTACCCTACCCGTATAAAATATCAACTACCCGTTAACTATCCTAACCCGACAAAAAACCCGAATATTTTTTTCTTTATAATTAAGTAATAATAAATTAATTAAAATTAAATGAATAAATTAAAATTAACTTGTATAATTGTAGAGCAAAGTTAAAAATTATATTTTTAACCATAAATAAATTTTAATTAGGTTAATTAGGAGTAATTTTTAAGTAAAAATATAATATATAAATAAAAAATTTAATATTAAAATAATTAATTAAAACCGGGTTCGGTAGTGGGTACTCTAAGATCACTACCCGAACCCGTCGCGGGTACTAAAATCACTACCTGTACCCTACCCTAACGCTATTATACAATACTCTAATCCTGCTTAATCGGGTCGGGTAGTGCCGGGTACCCTATTATCCACTAGCCACTTGAATTCCAAGACTCGGAGACAAGCTCAATTTTTAAAAGATTAAAAACCAAAAATAAAAACTACCCATTTGAAAAAAAAAGCACCCAATTAAAAAAACTACCCTTTTTAAAAGAAAACTACCATAAACCACCTTTCTAATTATTTTATTTTCATATATACTCACTATTTTATCTTTCTTTTATCTGCATATAGATATTCACATAGTGAGTGCCTCTGTCTTGTTATTCTAATTTGTGATGTCTAATCCCATAATGAAATAGAAATACATTGTAACATCTCAACATTAATCGTGCTTGTTAAAGAAAATTAGTAAATTGAGTAGTCAATATGCATGTACAAGTTTAAATGAAAATTTTTGGTATTCATGATGTACAAATGAAATTTTATGAACCTTTCCTTAAAAAAAAAAGAAAGAAAGAAAATTTAGGAACCTAATAAAATTAGAGAAGTTCTGGCCAAAAAAAGAAATTTAGAGAAGATCTGGAAAAAAAAATTAGAGAAGATAAAACCAAAGATAGTAAAAAAAATTCTCTTACCATAATAATTCACTGAATAGTCCTAAAATGAAATAAAAAAATGTGGGAAGTGTATCAAAGGAAAATAAAATCCCAACTACTCACTACTATTTTTTTTTTTTGAGAAGTGAAAATAATTTGATTATGATAATAATAATTAATAAGTCAGGGAACTACTCACTAATATAAAGTATAAACAAATAGCAAATGAGTAATATATTATATATTAAGTAGCGTTAATAATAATAAAAAAAAAAGTTACTGAACAATTTGGGTTTGGCTGATAGCCACCATATGCAGAGACCAGAGACCAAATGCCTCTGCTTTTAAATACTTCCTCCGCTCTCGGACTTTCTCGTTCATTGGCTTCTTCTCTCATCTCTCCTCGCCCCCAACTTTACCTCTCTTCCTCTTTTACCCTTCCTACCTTCCCCTCCGCGAGGGCATCCTTGTCTTTTCGTGCCAGAGCTTACTCAGCCACCGTTACCGCCATGGGCGATGCTCCCGACGCTGGCATGGACGCTGTCCAAAGGCGCCTCATGTTTGAGGATGAGTGAGTTTTCTCGATTCTCCCTCTGCCCTTTTCGTTGTATGACCTATTTCTTCTTTTGACATTTTGAAAATTTGGATTTGATCTGGGTTTGCTTTGGTGCTCTGTTTGGTTTGTGAGAAAATGAAGGGGAAAGTGGAAGAAACGAGAGTTGAAACTGGAGCTTACTGCCTCTATGAGATTCCTTTTTCTTTTGTGTTGTGAAATTCTATTACCAATTTACAACTGACATAACTGAACTTCAAGATTGTTTTATGACATTTTTTTTACTGTTTCCAAGAATTTTTTTTTCTCTTTCTCTTTTTGGTTTCAAATGAATTTCATTTTCTATTGATACATGTAATTTGTACTTATACTATACAGTATACGTATATACTTATATACATATATATAGCTCTGTGCGTAATCTAGTTATGTATGGTAAGAGTTAAAAATTATAGACTTTATTTGCTAGCTGACTTTACTGAAGTGGTTTCTTTCAAAAAATAAAAAATAAAATTATGTATATGATTTGATGCTTTCCATAACTGGGAACATATGTATCCCATCTTATTAGCAGTTCACTTTGCATTTATATGGTAAAATTTTATATTTGTTCTTGTTGATTCTTTCTTTCACTTGGCCCTCTAGTCTGGCTTTGGTTTCCTTTTAGATTTAATGGAAAATGATATAGACCAAATAACTTCCATTTTCATTCATAGCCACAGCCAGATTTAAGTTTTTGAGGCTGTTCAATTTTATGCCATCTTTGGACAAATACTGAGAAATATTAATCACTATGACCATGAAGTTATTTTCATTCTGTTGAGGGCGTAGTCAACTGCAAAAAGATATATTAGTAGTATTACTAACTGCAGATTGGTAGGTATGAAATCTTGAAGTCAAAGCAGCCCACCTCATATGCTGTTGTCTGGTTTGATTAAAGATCAAAATTATTCTTCATTTTAATATTGAAACAAATTTGGAAAAAAAGGGTGAAGTTTTTCTTGGTCTGGACATATGTTAATAAACATGTGTCGATTGTTTCTTTCTACTGCAATTTGCACATATGCTATATTATTCCTTACCTGTATTGAATTGAAACGATGCATTTGATAGTGTCATGTGAGAATCAGTGGTTGCAGTATTTTGCTAATTATGGTTTATGTTCAGTGTTCAGATTCTTTCTATTATGAGTACTGTTTATTTTCTAGGACATGAATCAAGGCTTAAAATGCTTATGAACTCACAAATTCTAATGACTCCATGGTCAAGAAGGCTCTTGCCTTTTAATTTTAAGTATTAATTGTTACATTTGATTTTAAATTCTGAGAGGCTCTTAGTGTTTTGCTCCTTTAAAGTTTAACTCATCCAGCTTTTACTGTTAACATATGCTTTAGGAGTTTTGTACCAAAATCGTATTGTCTCTAACTTACTGGTCTCTATCTCAATCTTTTGTAGATGTATTTTAGTGGATGAGAACGATAATGTTGTTGGCCATGAATCCAAGTACAACTGTAAGTCGATGTCTATGGTGCACTTCCTGTGGGATGTTGCTCTGCATGTTTTCTTACCTCCTTTTTTTGTAAATTATGTATGCTCTTTGTTTACATACTTCAGTAAGTCCATGCTTTCAATTTGAATTCATAAAACTTAATCTAAGCAGGAATGCATTTATATCTATTTCAATGACCAAATAGCTAGTATCATTACCATGTATTCATAAGAAGAGTTTTCAACTTATAATGACATTTCCTTCCTCTAGTTCTTACTTATATGTTTGTTTTCTGAACTTTTTTCTTGTTTGGCCCATATAGTATTTGCACCACTGAAATCTAGCTTTTCTGGTGCGCATTATCACTGATAACAAAGTGAATTGCTTTCATCTCATTGGCTAGGTCGTGATATGTTGTAAAACGATGTGCCATTTATGATTTTATAAGATTATGATCTTTAGAATTTATTCACATTCATTTAAGAGTGTTGATGCATTGCTGAATGCAATATGAGCCCATCTTATTGTGGTTAAGCTCTTATTCCTGATAAGAATTTCCCGAGTTTGGTGCATCTATAGAATAAATTACAGACGGTCAATTGCAGCCCTGTTTTGGTAATTTGTGTCTTTGTATCTCTGTACTGATGTTGAGATTGATACGTAATTAGCAACTAATGTCTCGAACGATGTGTTTAGCCTGTTGCGTTCATGTCTGTGCTAAAATTGGTTTGAATATTAACAGGTCACTTGTGGGAAAAGATTCTAACCGGAAAGATGCTGCATAGAGCCTTCAGTGTGTTTTTGTTCAATACAAAATATGAGTTGCTCCTCCAGGTAACATGATGATAAAAATAGTGATACTTGAGATATCTAGAATTGTACTCCCTCCGTCCCATATTATCTGTCCACTTTTCCCCTAATAGAAGTGGACAGATAATATGGGACGGAGGGAGTATCATTTAAAGCTCATACATCATTATGACAAATTATATCATTGTACATATTAATTTATCTCATTTTCTTTTTCATTTACATTTATTGGGAATAAAGGTTTTTGGTGTTCAAATCTTGCTCTATTATCATCATTTGAACTTTGAAGAACCTCTGGAGTCCATAAAACCAAAGTTAAAAAATGAGAAAATCTGTGAGAGTATTGTAAGTTGACGGGCTGACCTCTACGAAGACTACACTGTAGGATCACCTTTTTTTCAATTATGTGATAAAGTAACGTAGCGGAAGGAATAGAATAGAATTCACTCACAAGAAAGGGCTAGATTAGAATAAGATTGAAAAGGGATAAACAGGTTTACGCAAAACCTCCATAGTCAACACTGACTAATATTCATAATTCTCAAAATACAACCTACTTTGGAAAATCCTAAAGCTGCCTATTTATACTAAACTAAAACCCTAATAGAAAACTTAGCCAGAACGTAACATAAAACTAAATAATCCTAAAAGCCTAACAGCCCCTAAAGCCCAATACTAACTAAAATAAGAAAATAAAATCCTTATACTAACCTAAATCTAAAAATAAGGACAGAAATAAAATTAAACTGAAGACTTCATAAAACACGCTGCATCATAAAGTCCCAGATCTAGGCTAGGCTATCGTGCTCCTTATCTGATTCTTAACCTTTAACAATTACTTTAACCTTATTTTCCTTTTTTGTACCAGATATGGCATTGAATATTGCTTATATATATCAAGTTAGAATAATGTGACATGATCTTTTCTTGTTTGTGTTCAACATATTTGCGTGTTAGTATTGTACAACTTGGCATATGCCCAATTGTTATGCTTTGTAAAAGATAGGTGATTGGAAAGTTTTGTTGACATGGCTTTTCTGTCTGGTTTCTGGGCAGCAACGATCTGCAACGAAGGTAACATTTCCTCTTGTGTGGACAAACACCTGTTGCAGTCATCCTTTGTATCGTGAATCTGAGCTTATTTCGGAGAATTCTCTAGGTATGTAACTTTTACATCAGTATTCTCAATTTCATTACTGGACTATCTCCCCTACTGCGGCAAAAAATTGTCCTATTTCCATCTCTAATTATCTGCTTACCAGGGGTGAGGAATGCTGCACAAAGGAAGCTTTTGGATGAGCTGGGTATCCCTGCTGAAGATGTTCCTGTTGATCAGTTTACCCCTCTGAGTCGCATGCTCTACAAGGCACCTTCTGACGGCAAGTGGGGCGAGCATGAATGTAATAATTCCTTTCTGTTTACATGAACCTTAACATAGTGTTGTCTTTCTAATTGGAAAAAGTTTGAGATCTCGGTTTGGGTGAAAGATATTACTATAAATTATAATTTTCAATAGCTGGTGTAAGAGGTGTCTTGTATTTATTTCCTGATCTGGTTCTTCTTCCTTTTTTGTTATCTTGCAGTGGATTACCTGCTATTCATTGTTCGAGATGTTAACGTGAATCCAAATCCCGACGAGGTAGCAGATATCAAGTATGTGAACCGTGATCAACTGAAGGAGCTATTGCGCAAAGCTGATGCGGGTGAGGAAGGTTTGAAACTGTCACCTTGGTTCAGACTCGTTGTGGATAATTTCTTGTTCAAATGGTGGGATCAGGTTGAGAAAGGAACCCTTAAGGAGGCAAATGACATGGAAACCATTCACAAGTTGACTTGAAGAAAAAGCAATACCCATGAGCAAAGTATGATGGTCGTGCTGCTATATACCCCAATAATTGCAGACTTGAAGGTATTTATAGTTGTCGGTTTCTTGCTGGTGTTAGATATTATTGTGTTACCCATGTGAGACATTACATGTTGCTAAATTTTGAGTTAAATCTTGGAACTTGCTGCGCATGTAAGTTAAAGTTGAATTCAATAAATTAGTCATTTTCTTGGTAAAATTATTAGCAACGCGGATAAATCTTTGGATGAGGCCTCAACAGAATTGGAAAGCGTTGGAAAATCTGCAACACATAGAACACCTGATCTAATTTTGAGATCAGAGTCAGAAAAATAACTTGGTGATTAGACTAGGAATGAGGAGGGGGAGAGTTGGTTGCCATTGAAAGAAAAAAAAAAAACTTCTTGTAGTTACCACTTGTGGAAAGGGTAGGGTTTCTCTTTCTCAGAGGACGAAAGAAATAGGAGAGCAAATTGAAAGATGGCGATGGGTGAATCTTGGACATGTTAAGAGTTGGGGAAACTAACATCCCTTGAGTCTTGAGACATTAGACCTGGTATTAGTCGATGCTGCTGATGAATTAAGCACACACTAGGACTAGGTAATAATCTGTTTGGTATTATTGGCTGCCTTGGTTTGCTGCTGATGAAACATGTGGCAGGAGGATTAATCTATGGCCGTTGGACGGCCTCTGTCCTGAGTGAATGGTAACTCGCAGGTCCACAACTTCTAAGCTAGCTCAACATTTTTCTTAAGCTTAACATAGACAGCCGCGTATTTGAAAGCATTAAGAAAGAAGTCATCACTATTTATTTATTTAATAGTCTTATAAGACTACCTTTATCCTTCTTTTTTTTTGGTTCAACTTATAAAACTATCTTAAATTTGTGATTTTGTCCCGACTCCACCAACCATTCCAGCTGTATATCCATTGGAACCACACGTAAGACTGTAGGAGTAAGGTATGGCCGGGCCACTATTTTATAAACATAAATATATAAAGATAATAGGTTAATATTGGTTGGTACCAATAAATTTCACCAAAAAAAAAAAGTACCAATAAAAAGAAATATGAAATGTTAGTTTATCGTCATCTTAAATTCATTACAAAAAAAAAGTCTTCAACAAAAAAAAACCTTATTAAATGAGTTCATCAACTCATATTTATGTAAATCATTGATATTTTAAAACCATATCATATCATATATAAGTATAATACACAATAAATATTTTATTTAATAATGCGAGTTATATTGCAATGTTTAGTGTGAAAGTAATAATAAAGCAATTGGATGCACCACGTTTAAAAGTCTATCGGTGGGCCATGGGTCAACAATAATGAAAGGAATATAGTAATGAAAGAGATATAGCCAGAGTTGGCAAAATGAATCCGAAACCTGAAATTTGTCTGAGTCTGAACCCGCATAAACTTGAATTGATCAAAAAAAGTCAATGTTCTGAATCCGTCCGAACCCAAACCTGAAATTACCCGAACTCGAGTCCGAACTCGAAGTAATTTGAATTCAATAATAATTTATAAAATAAAAGTTTTTTTTTTACATTATTGTTTAGAAAAATTACATTTCTTTTAAAGATTTTTGAGCAATAAACTTTTTTATTTAATAATTAGTTTCAATAATTAATTAATTTCCCCCTTTTTCTCCTTGAACCTCAGAGTCTCCTCACTTGTTTGTTTATTTCTTCTAGGGGTGGGCGTCGGTCGGTTTCGGTCGGGTTAGTGGGAAAATTTTTCAAAAATGAACTACCGATCGACAAACCCCCAGTCACCGGCCACCACCGACTGGTGCTAGAAACCGCTAGCCACCGACCGAAGTCGGTTTCGGTCGATTGGTCGGTTTTTAGCACCAGTCGGTTGCTATATTCAAATTACAAAACTAAACTAAACTTAGAAGTTGCTGGAACATTAAAAGGAAACAAATACGGAAATTACATGTTGATGGAAACTACTACAATACTTATACTTAATAATTACAATACAACACTAAAGAATCAAGATTAAAAATGCTGTCAACAAGACAAAAAATAGCATCAGGAGGAATTGAGAATAAAAAAAAAACCAAAGCACCAGGCACCACCCACCAGCAGCAAGCTAGTTTATTTACATGGCAAAAAAAAAACAGCAACATCATCTAAAAATTAGATCAAATACCAAACACCAGGTCCTGCATTATTTCATTTCAGAATCAGACAGCAATTTTACAGGACAAGATCTACTGACTAAACACTTTGTTTAACCAATAATAAAAAGATTTTGACTTAAACTGAGAATGGTCAAGAAAGCAAGATATGAAACGATGAGAAAGATTTTGACTTAAACACTTTGTTTAACCAATAATAAAACAATAATAAAAAAATTTTGACTTGAAGAGTTGAAGAGAAGAAACAGGGTAGTTGTATAAAGAAACAGAGAAAAGAAATGATGAGATTATAGGATTGGCTATATTCCTCAATTCAGCTAATCTTACCATAAATGACCCAGTTTCAAAGCCTCAATCTTGGAAGCAAAAGCTACAAGAAAAGAATCCAACAAATACCCATCTCCAAATCTCCATTTTTCTCTTTGACTCTTTCTCCTTGAAAGACTAAACATGAAAAAATCCCTCAAATCTACCAAATAAAGATGAAAGCTCAAAGATTAAAGCACAATCCAAGGCCCTCTCTCAAGAACAAGTAGAAAATGAAAAGATTAAATTTAGGGTTCATGAAGATTGGGGGTCGAATATTTAGACTTATAAACAAGAAAAGAAGTTGAAATTAGTATGGGGAACAAGAAATTTGAAGGAAGAAGATTACAAAATTTAGATCAAATAGGTTTACTTTGAATTTTTTTGACTTATATTGAGAAAGGCTGGAGGAGAAAGTGAGAAAGAAAAGAAAGAGACAATGTCGAGGAAAGAGGGAGAGAGGAAAAACAGAGAATGAAAAAGTATAATTAGGTTTTAGGGTTTTTATCTTTAAATATATATATATAATTCTGTAATATATATAAAATACATAATATATAAATATTATTATATCTAATCGGTCGGTTATTCGGTCGGTTTCGGGTCCAAAAAATCAGACCCGAAAATCGACTGAGTTAAGGGTGTAACCATCGGTTTTTAACCGACTCACCAACCGAACATTATAAGCCGACCCGCCAAGGGTCGGTTGGATCGGTAGCGGTCGTGTTGGTCGGTACACCCGACCCATGCCCACCCCTAATTTCTTCAGTCTTTAGACAAAGGTCCAATAAATTACCACAACAGAGTTGAGGTAGTTAAAATCTCCTTAAAATAATCAACTAGAATCCTTTCAATCCCTGTCGCATCACTGCACCAATCACCTGCAGCATTCTTTAACCCCGTAATTTCGTTTCTCCTCCTACGATTCGAAGCTACAGAATGGAAAAACCTAGTATTCCTGTTGCCATCCCGCAGCCAAAATGCCTTTGAACGCTGGCGCCACATAATTTCCTCTTGATTACAAAGTAAATTCAAATCCCGTTGCAATTGATTAGCGGAATCCAAATTATTCACAAAAGCTGTTGTACAGTCCCTCGTCGTTTCTGCAATTCTATGCCGAATATCCCCAAAACTCTCCTTATTCCAAGCTTCTAATGCCTTACTACAATTTGTAATTTTCTTGATAACATCTCTTGACGGATCCGACTCCCATGATTCCAAAACCGCAGCCCTAAACTCGTTACGTGACACCCACATTGGTTTGAAGCGAAAATTCTTCGAGTGCCGACTCACAGTTCTAGAACTATTTGTAATAGAGAGCAATAAAGGCAAATGGTCCGATGCTGAAGACATCAAATGTTTTTTCATGGATTCAGGAAATCTTTGGAACCAAGTCGAATTTGCTAGGGCCCGATCTAATCATTCAAAAACCAATTCCCCATTTATCCTCCTACACCAAGTCTTCAATGGGTCTAAAACAGGTAACTCATCTAGTCCACAATCTGAAATTGCCAAACGAAAAGCTTCCATTTGGTTTTCTGATCTCCAAGCCCCACCTAACTTTTCGGAATTAGCAACTATTTCATTGAAATCGCCGGCGCAAAGCCATGGCAAAGATGATCGAGATGGTAATAAGTGAAGTAAATTCCATGATTCTCGTCGACAAGAAGTTTGGGGTGCTCCGTAAAAGCCCGTAAAATGCCATGGATTATTCAGATTATTTCCGATTTGAGCATCAATATGGGAAACAGAATAAGATAATATTTGAATTGAAACATCATTTGATTGCCCGGGTTGGGCTTATTACAACGAACTAATTTAAACTAAAGCATGAACTGCCCGGGTTGCCCCAAATCCCTAACAGTTCCATACAATACAATTCATTTTCCTCGGCAGAGATGGTCCTCCGCCACCTCCGCCGCTTCAACATTATCAGTAGATATACCAGCTACCGCATGGACAGCCACATCATCATTCTCGGAGCCAGTCTCCCCATGGGTTTCAATATCCATTGCACTCTCCCTAGAACGTTTAACATTACTCCCACCGAAAACTGATTCTTGCAGCATTACAAGAACATTTGATCTCTTGGATCCAGCCTCCATGAGAGGTTCATGACACAGTAAATCACATGAATGCTCCTCAGAGACCTTAACAGCTTTTTTCCTTTTTCTGACTTTCCTAACACCAGAAGAGCCAGCACCAAAAATGAAAGGAGAAGAGGGATCATAACTATCAACATTAGAAGCAAGATTCTTACTAGCCTTAAGAGTGTTGTGATTTCCCACTGGGTTCGCATAGGCAGCAGCATCACTTTCCAGGCCCAAGTTGGTCGATCCCATATCACCCTCGGCCAAAGCCACCTCTCTCGATAATGGGCCCAAGGCAGGCAGCCCAATACCAGGTATTTCTTGATTCATAATAGGCCCAGTTGAATCCTTTTTAATTTGGAGAGAAGAACAAGAGCACGTAAGATTTTTCTCCAAAAGTTTAGCAGCAACAGTTGAAGGAGTCTCCCCCGAACTTTCCTCCACATCCCCTTCCATTAAGCCACGATTAACAGCCTTATCTCCCTGAAAATTAGGCATCTTTGAGAATCCCATCCCCTCTCCATATCTTACGGGTTCACTAGATAAACCACGACTCCCAATACCTCAACGTTGCCCACCTTCTCTTGGTTCCCTTGCAGATGCGGAACCTGCTCAACATTTCTAGCTTCCATACGCGAAATTATCTCGCATGAAGCCTCCTCATATGTAACTGCACGTGCCACCTGCTTACCTCGTAAAAGCATGCTATCCACGTGATTTCGGAAATCGACACCAATTCCGGTGGTTGACTTGATGGCATCGTCTGGTGATCGGTCGTTGATCAAATCACAAGATAAATTCCCCACAAACCAATAACAAATAGATAAAACTACTTAGCTAGGGCAAGTAGGGGTCGAATCCACAGGGAAGGTATGAATCAAAGTTAAATCTTACAAAAGAAATTCTAACCTAGAAAAGATATTTTTTGGGTTTTTCAATTTATCAAATAAGATTAGAAAGAAATCTAAATTAAATAACTATAAAAAAGAGTTTAAGAGAAAAACAATGAATAAAAACATATTTCTTCTCCTTTAGGTAACTACTTTGATCAAGTGAATCATGGATCATGGACACTAAACATAAATTTGGCTTAGATTGCAATCAATTAAGAATCATAAATTACTCCAAATCGGTATATAGCCTAAGACGTAGACATCAACTTTCATCGAAACAAAGTAATCCTCTTAATATCTTAAACAACTCCATTTGAATAATTGTTATAGGAACAGACGTAATGCTCTTCCAACATGCTATGAAAATTAATCCGCATCTCGCTGACAATTAATTACAAATGTTCTAATTGCGGTCTACCAAACCTTAAAACACGCATTAAGCTTAACTTATCCACATGCATGATAAATCAATACCAAACTTGCCTACATCAATTTCCATCTCGGCCTAAAGATTTCGACAAGGTTTGATATCCCATTGAACCTAGGACTCCTAGCATTCAATTGTTACTTGGACCAACTTTAGCTTGACTCAAGCTACTTGAATCTAACTATAGCATTCATAAATCTCAAGATATTTTGTACACCAAATCAATCAAAGTATGAACACATAAGATGAAGCATAGAGATAAGAAACATATTCAAACGGAAAAAACTCAAATTATTAAAAACAAAAGTCTCACCAATAATTCATTGATCAAAAGTACCTAAGGAAAAGAAGTATAAAAGTTTAGCTACTCATGGATTGCAAGCAATCCATGAGAGACTTACAATGCTAGAGGCCGGCGGCTGCCTCCTCTCTCCTTATCGCAAAAACCTAGAGAAAAGATGTATGATATGCTAGGTTCCTCTCCAAAAGTTGGCTAGGGTTTTAGACTTAAAAGGGTATTTATAGAGGGTGGCTTAGGGTTAATTTAGAGCTAAATAAACCCTAAGGACGTGCTGGGCTGCTCTCCAAGTCTTCAAACTAGTCCAAATAATAATTTGGGCTTAATTGGATCAATCCCGCATAAAAGACCCAGGACAGTTTCTGTCCGCTGACTTCAGGGGCATTTTCGTCCACGAAAACGGAAAAACTGGGCTTCGACCAAAACACTAAAGTTGTAGATCTTGGAGTTAGCTTTCCAACGGCTACTCATACGCCTCAAACGGAGCTCTAGATCAAAAGTTATGGCCAAAATACAAAAGGGTCGTTAAATCTGGAAACAAGTGAAGAGGCTTTAAGGTGAAGACACACAAGGCAGCTGGGTGGCGCGCGCATGGCATGCTACCCGACTCCCCCTGGGCGCCCATGTGGATGGCCTGTGCACCCAGGGTGTTGCTCTCAGCCCCCATGTCGCTAGCGCCCATGTGCTTGCTGGTGGCATGTATCGACTAGCGCTGGGCGCCCCATGTGGTTTGCCTTGCGACCCATGTACTCTAGTGCTTTGACACATCTTGACATGTTTTCTTGCCTTGAAATTCAACTTTGCTCCTTTGTTTCAAACTCTTGAAAATTAATCTTATGATGATAAAATTGACTCTTCAAGCTCTTCAATCACGATCATGTTGGCTCCATTCTTCATCCAAAATGTCCTTGGAAAATCTTTGTGTAAATAATCATCTAAAAAGGCTCCAAAAAGGTACAAAAATGGTGATTTTGCACTTTTCTTCACTTTAACACCTATAAACACAAATATACCAAATATAAGGCATAATCAAGCATAAAATACCCTAAAAGCATAGGAAAATGACCATAAAAAGATGCATAATTTTGGTCCGATCATCTGGTTACCCCTATTTGGAACGCAATTATCAGCCATTCTTGCTCTTAAAACAGGCAACACTGAGGGCCCCAAAGCTCCCCGACGATGGCTACCTTGACTACTTTCCGAGCTTGGACCCCTGGTAGACCGAAGGTTCAACGTTTCAGCTTTGAGTCTCCTGGAGTATTTCTTAACAACCCTTCCTTGTGATTGCCGCATAACCACAACCACAGGGCAATCAGTCTCTTGATGATCCACTAAACCACACACCCAACAATAATCTGGTAACTGCTCATAGTAAAATTCCACCACCGCATCACCGTTTGGTGTAGAAATCACAATGTCATCAAGTAAAGACTGCAAAATGTTCACCTGAATTCGAATTCTGAGATAGAGCCCCCAATCCTCATCAACTTCTAACACAGGACCCATGGCCTCCCCTACAGCAATTCCCACTTTCTCATTCATCATACGGAGTGGCAGACCGTAAGCTCTAACCCAAAAAGGAGTTGTGTCAAAGATGACATTCTCTGGCTCAAGAAACCCATCATAATCATTCAAAGCCAGCAGAGCCTTGTTAAAATTCCACGGCTGGTTGACAAGTACTATGTCCTTTTCAATATCATCTTTGAACTGAAAAACAAATAACCTATCTCCCACCTCTTTCACCTGGAAGCCTTGCACCACCCTCGAAGCCTGAGCCATCACATTTTGCAGCACCTCGACATTCTGCTGCCATTTGGAAAAAAGCTTTCCAATAATATAGAACCAGGACATAGCCCCTTCAGTTTCATCAAACCATTCCTGCTCTAGGACAATTTTTTGGCGTCCATCCTCCTGAAGGGACATCTTAGAGCAAAGATTGGATAGTGCGCCCGCCATGAATGAAACAGCAAGTAACCTAATCGATAAAAAAGAACGGCTAAGAGGAAGAAGAAAGATGAGAAAATATGCAGAATAAGGAATAACCAATGCCACTAATACCAGTAGCAACAGACTGATAAAGGTAGCCAAAAAAATCCCCATCTAAACCGATGCTAATTTGAAATTCGAGGAAGAAGAAAGATGGGAAGGAGTTTTTGCTACACGCCCCTCCATTTTGTCACACACAATATTCCCTCCTGATGTGTTTATCATACGTCAAGCCACATGTCATCATTTTATTGGTTCCAATATACCATTTATAAATTTTAATTTTTCTAACCCTTAAAATAAAATTTTAATTTTAATTTGGGCTAAACTTAGTGAATTAATTATATATTTTATTTCTAAAACCCTATAACAACATTATTAATTATGAAATTTACCCTTAAAATGAAAATAAAATTTTAATTTGGGGCTAAACTTAGTGAAATTAGTTTTGTATTTTATTTCTAAAACCCTATAACAATAAATTATTAATTTTGAAATTTACCCTTAAAATAAAAAAATTAATTTGGGGCTAAACTTAGTGAAATTAAGGCTAAACTTAATAAAAAAATTAAAATAGAAAAGAAAGAAAGAGAGAGAAGACACATGGCCTAATCTGTGATGGACACATCAGGAGGGAGCATTGTGAGTGGCAAAATGGAGGGACATGAAGTATTATTCATTTAATATGCCGAATAAGGAATAACCAATGCCACCAATACCAGCAGCAACAGACTGATAAAGGTAGCCAAAAAAAATCCCCATCTAAACCGATGCTAATTTGAAATTCAAAGAAGCGATAAGAGTTAACAATTCCAACCAATAGATCCTGAAAAGATCTCAATCTAAAAAGAAAACCACTCCAAAAGAAATTCCTGATAAGAGATAAACGAAAGGAATTTGAAAGCCAATGAAAAACAAGGGGATTAGACCAAATAAACTTGTACAGGAGACAAGAAAATACCCTACCAAGAAGTCCCGGAGGGAGAAAACTCTCATCAGAGGAGAGAATAAGGCGAGAGAAAAAAGAACCCATTCCTTTCTATATTGGTATAAATTTAAAATGACCAGACCATGTATTCTTATCAAAATGAATTTCACCAGAAAAAAAAAACGTCGGAGTTCTTACCATTGCCAAGTACTTAATTATTTTTCAAGAAAACTATTACGATAGTTTCTTTAGGTTGTGTTTGGTTTGGGGAAAACTCCATTGCCAATGAGAAAAAGATTGCTGGCAATGACTTATTGCTGGCAATATCATAAGACCTGAGTTGAGAGTGGCAAAAAGATTGCCACTCAAATAGGCCATATTGCCACTAGGGTGGCAATGTTATTCCCACCTCCAAAATTCTCTTGGCAACCAAACGTGTCAATATGTCTTTACCTGTGCAATATTACCACTGACAATGGAGTTTCCCCCGAACCAAACACAACCTTAGAGTTAAGATTTATTTTGGACCGGGTGAAATGATGAAATTAATGATGCTTGGTTACACAGAACTCCTTTAATTAATCAAATTGTTGTTTGTTAAGGGTCAAACGTGGGATAACTAAGCTCATTTAAACACAAAAATCCCAATTTTTTTACCATACCCAAAAATACTAAAAATTCCATATTTTTCCCAATTTCAGAAAATACCTTATTAAAGCCCAATATACTTCACACACACTAAAAGAAGCCCATGAATTTCTCACACAAATTTGAGGACCAAACAAAGTCTATGTTCCTTAAGTGGCCCAACGAATCACAAGCAAAGGCCCAAAGCTTGTTACGTCAGCACATGGAGACGAATATTCTTCACAGCAGACCATCACCACACGGCAGCCGAGGCATCCGCAGCGCCGCTCAGGGAAGCCAAAGATGCTGCAGTAAAGATGCCGAGGAACGAATATTTCCAAAGGGAGTAATATTTACTGATGAATAATTATTTTCATGCTTAATTACGGCATCAAAGCCTAAATACCGCAATACAATACACTAATTATTTTTAATTCACAGAACACACAACGTGGACCAAGCCCACGGCGGGAAAACACTTTGAAGATGTGGCTTGGAGGCATGTGAAGATGGGAATCTGCCATGGGTTATTTTTGGAAGGGACAACTTGCTTGGAGGTTGCTTACCGCTTCAAAGATAACGCTATGGCAAAAAGGGGAAAGAATCCTGCAGTGGCTGACTTGTTGCACTGCCGAGAATCTCAGAACTGAAGTTGACTCAACTCCGCAAAGGCAAAGTAATTCAAAATGAGAAAAAGCCGACTTGTACTTAGGCCCGATATGGGAGATGCTGTGGCAGAAAGTTGGTAGAATCTTCAGCGGGAATCATGGCCGTAGAAGGCACCATACCGTAGTAGGGGCCTTATAAATAATCGCGGAGGAAACTTCATCTTCAACAATTCACACACAGAGAGCTTCATCTCACGCAGCAAAATACTTCCAAATTTCTTTCATTTGATTTCTTTCCCTTTTAATGTGGTTCCCATCTTCTTTTTTCAAGCCTATTCTTCAAAGTGTAATCTCATTCATTTAAAGCCAATAAAAATGCATTTTTTTTCTTCCATCGTGAATTTTGGTTAGCACTCTGCTCTTTGAACCAAAGAACAGAGGTAAACTGGGGCTGCGAATTCTTTCCCAGAAGACAAGCTTTGTAGTAAACACCCCTCCGTCACATTAATCTTAGCACCGCAACTTTGTTCCCCTGTAACTTGCTGCGGAAATTATTTCTTCCTCGTTTTCCTCTCATAAACCCTATTTTCTTGCAGGAAAAAGGGGTCGGCCCAACCCTTTGGAGCCGAGACTAGTTAGCCCATATTTGCCGCACAAAAAGCTCCCCACATTTAATGGCGACTCCACTGGGGCCGGCAAATCACTTAAAGAGGAAAATATGCTGCGTCGAGCAGCAGTTCGCTTGGGAAGTCAAAATGTTGCTGCAGAATCTGTCGAGGTCCAGATGAGCATGTCGAGTCTTCTGCGGAACACAACCGGCAAAACTCGGCAACCGAGGCGGCAGAACACCCGAATCGTACGACGGTAATTCTAATAATTTCTCGAAGAATTTACCAAGGCCAACTGGAGTTCGTGGGGGCCTTGAGAGACATTCGAACCCATCCCACCAATGGCGAGCACTCTCAGGACGGCAGTAGGCGCCAAACTCCCCTTGATGACGAAAATGCACCGCAAAGAAACACACAGAAACCCAGCAAAGGGAAGGAGCCATCGCCATAGTCTCAACTGCGGCATCCTTCCCAATAGCCGAGATATGTGCAAAAAGGCTCTCTGTGACCGTGGTGTTATCTTTAATTGCGGAAGGAAGATTAGCATCCCTTGACGTGGCAGAGGTCCAAGGCCAAAGTAGGAAGACCTGCGGCGAAAGCGAAAACCGAATTAAGTACACAACATAAGGCATGAGATTTCAGCAGAGTAACTAACACCATTGCCACAAGAAGGGAAATTCCCAGCGCAGAAAACAAAAAAAAAAAGGCGTGGCGGCAAAACCCTAACCCGCCGTCAAAGCCAGCAACAAGCGGCAACCAAGGTGCCAGCCATGGTGGTCATGGCAAGAAGCGGCTTGCGGCTTGAGCCTAAGTCAAGCTGTGCAACAACAACGGAGATTCAAAGCAGCGGCTATTCCAAAAAAAAAAAAACAAAAAGAAATTTGCGGAAACCCTAGCCCACCGCCGATGGGCTCATGACGGGCAATCGAGGCCAGCAGCAAGCAGCCGCGACAGCGACTCAACCCCAAGCTGTGCAACAACATCGGTAGGGAGACTAGCGATGGTGCTCCAACAACGAGAAAAGAAAAAAAAACAGCGAAAAAAAAAAGGAGATGAAGGGAATAAGGGAAATACGCCTACGGGAGATGGATAGTTCTTTTTTTTAAAAAAAAAATAATAAAAGAAAAGAAAAGAAAAGAAAAGAGGGAACAAGCAGTGCCCGCGACACAATATAAAAAAAAAGCTTTGGAAGCTATGTCACAATCTTTAAAAAAAAAAAGTTGTCTTACCGCACTGGAGAGACGCCTAGTGGGATAGACACGGCAATGAAGCATGTGCATATGAGATGCGGCATCAGAAGCTCATGGCATCAGACATGAGATGCGGCGCAACACAACACAATGAGATGCGGCACACAACTTACCGCACGTCCTAGCACCCAATGCCAAAAGCTGTTGCGGCAAGCCATTGCAGCAACTCAAATCTGCCAAAACCCTGCACCTAGCCAAAATTGCCACAATTTCCGCAACTAGCCAAAGATGCCGCAGCAACCAAAAAATTGCAAAATTACCGCAAGTACCCAAAATTCCAAAATTTTCCGCAACTAACCAGAATTGCAAGAGCCCGCAACAAAACAAATTTCCAACTTGTCAAACATGTTTTTCTTATTAAAAAAAAAACATCGCAACTTGCCACCTTGCAGTTGCATTCAAATCAATATTCCATCACAAAGCAAGGTTTATGGCAGAATCAAATGATGCATGAACTTTCAAGGAACTTGGCATTGCAGTAGGGGAAGCTTAATTTTGCACTTTTGAAAATTAAAGCTCCTTCATCATTCAGCACAGGGAGCTATATCATCATCTTCAAATGAGATCCAACACTTGGGGGCTTCAAAGCACATGTCAAAATCGAAGAGGTCATTGACGACCATCAATGCAACACTTTACCGCAACACCCAATGGCTTATCTTTGTACAAGTCTTGTGGTCCAAGCCTCAAACCTCAGTTTCCATTCCCAAGTTGATCAAAACTCTTATATGGTTCTCAGACATCATCACACAATGACCATGGCATGGACACCACATACAACACAGTCTATCGTATGGTCTTCCTTCATATTGCGGTGATAGCAAACACATCATCACTGGGCAACAATTGCGGGGACACCACATACAACACAGTCCCTCCTATGATTCTTGCCCTATTTTCACATTGCGATTGTAGCCGAGACAGTTCCCAAATCTGGCAGTCCTCCGCACAATCCTCAATACCGCTCCTTAGGACATGAATTATTCACACACATTCTCCTGGCCTATGGCAACTCCAACCAGCGGTGAGGTAGTTCCCACTACATGGCAGACCTCCCTGGTTTCTCGCACAGCTCTTCACACACAATTTGGCTCATCTCACAAATCTCTTCATACTTTGAGCAATCTTACACACTTAAGCATCAAGATTAGACATTGCCCATTTTGATCATTTAATGCATTCACATCAACACATCCTGCAAAGGAAAGCAAAAATCTTGATTCTCTCACACATATGTACTTACTGCAACATACAATGGCTAAACACATCCTTCAGCCATCATTATCACATTATCTCACAAGTCGTTCCATGAAACTCATGGCCATAGCATCAAGTCATCAACAAAGTGCTGCGAAATATTCACTACACATGAGTGGAAAAATTCTTGTCAACAACTACTATGGCAGCATAATGTTTCCAGAAGGCAATGCTCATGGCACAGAAGATTTGGTACCTACAACAGCGGCACATATGACAGAGTTACTCACAAAAATGGGTAATCAAGCACAAAGTAGATCAATCACTTGCGAAGCTCAATATCACAAAAGAAGGAAGTCAAGCTAGTATGGCAGTCAAAGTGTCCTTCAAAAAAGTTCACAAAACGAAAGTGGCAATTCACCACCGCCACAAATGGAGATTCTTATTTTTCAACAATTTATACCACTCATTACAAGAATTCATAGTCACAGCAACACTAACAAAGACTCTATGGCAGCCCACACAAGAACTCTTTGGCGGTGTCGATATCAAGGCAAGAAAATTTGTGGCATTCATCCAATCACATGGCTATAGCTTCTACAAAGAATTCATAAAAGTTATGATAGTCTACAACCTCATTGGAGACACCTCTCTACAGCAGTAATCCCATCTCCCAACAATATCAAGGTGCACAAAATCGACCAATGGTGATCAACACATGGAGATTGTGATTTGAAGAATTCTGCCATAGCTCACCACCAAGCCACATGTTCAAGATCCTCGAGTATCAACTATTTGAGTTCATGCCTTACTGCCGCAAGACCCTCACTCAAAGGGGGCTAAATGTTAAGGGTCAAATGTGGGATAACTAAGCCCATTTAAACACAAAAATCCCAATTTTTTTTCCATACCCAAAAATACTAAAAATTCCATATTTTTCCCAATTTCACAAAATACCTTATTAAAGCCCAATATACTTCACACACAGTAAAAGAAGCCCATGAATTTCTCACACAAATTTGAGGCCCAAACAAAGTCTATGTTCCTTAAGTGACCCAACGAATCACAAGCAAAGGCCCAAAGCTTGTTACGTCAGCACATGGAGACGAATATTCTTCACAGCAGACCATCACCACACGGCAGCCGAGGCATTCGCAGCGCTGCTCAGGGAAGCCAAAGATGCTGCAGTAAAGATGCCGAGGAACGAATATTGCCAAAGGGAGTAGTATTTACTGATGAATAATTATTTTCATGCTTAATTACGGCATCAAAGCCTAAATACCGCAATACAATACACTAATTATTTTTAATTCACAGAACGCACAACGTGGACCAAGCCCACGGTGGGAAAACACTTTGAAGATGTGGCTTGGAGGCATGTGAAGATGGGAATCTGCCATGGGTTATTTTTGGAAGGGACAACTTGTTTGGAGGTTGCTTACCGCTTCAAAGATAACACTATGGAAAAAAGGGGAAAGAATCCTGCAGTGGCTGACTTGTTGCACTGCCGAGAATCTCAGAAATGAAGTTGACTCAACTCCGCAAAGGCAAAGTAATTCAAAATGAGAAAAAGTCGACTTGTACTTAGGCCCGATATGGAAGATGCTGTGGCAGAAAGTTGGTAGAATCTTCAGCAGGAATCATGGCCGTAGAAGGCACCGTACCGCAGTAGGGGCCTTATAAATAATTGCGGAGGAAACTTCATCTTCAACAATTCACACACAGAGAGCTTCATCTCACACAGCAAAATACTTCCAAATTTCTTTCCTTTGATTTCTTTCCCTTTTAATGTGGTTCCCATCTTCTTTCTTCAAGCCTATTTTTCAAAGTGTAATCTCATTCATTTAAAGCCAATAAAAATGCATTTTTTTTTCTTCCATCGTGAATTTTGGTTAGCACTCTGCTCTTTGAACCAAAGAACAGAGGTAAACAGGGGCTGCGTTTTCTTTCCCAGAAGACAAGCTTTGCAGTAAACACCCCTCCGTCGCAGTAATCTTAGCACCACAACTTTGTTCCCCTGTAACTTGCTGCGGAAATTATTTCTTCCTCGTTTTCCTCTCATAAACCCTATTTTCTTGCGGGAAAAAGGGGTCGGCCCAACCCTTTGGAGCCGAGACTAGTTAGCCCATATTTGCCGCACAAAAAGCTCCCCACATTGTTCATATACGAAGATTGAATTTATCTTCACTTGATAATTAATTAATCATGAGAGATTTCTTTTCAGATCATAAAAAGACTAAACTATAGTTATCGGGAAAGGGGTTTTGTTTGGCAATGTTTTGAGAGAGACGATGGGGAGAGAGTTCCAGAAATAATAATTTTTTATTAATTTTTAATTTAATTTACTAAGTTTTGAGAAGTTATTGGCCTGGTGGTAGAGTGTTGGACTCTTAATTCCATTATACCTGAATCATGAGGTATTGAGTTCTACTCTCACGGAATTGTGAGTATTCTTTGTAATTTATTTTGTTTGTGTATTTAGTATGTTGGTAGTTATAGATAGTGAAATTAGAGATAATTTGTAAATAGGGAATTCAATGTATTAGCACGATAATCATGTGATGCAGGACTATTTCTCCCGGCGTTTGTAATCTCTGATTATTGATTAATGAAAATGATTATTCTAAAAAAAATTAAAGGGAACCTCAAATTACTATAATAGCCCAACCAAGCAAAACATAAGAGAATAATGCAGCATAATTTTCATTTTAGATAATAAAATAGATCGAGAAAAGATCAAAACGGAGCGATAAGGTTGTCCTAGGTTAAAAGTTGAAAGGAGCATTTAGTAATTTCACGTGGTTACAAAAATAATATGTAGAATATATATTGGATGATCAAAACGTATCATTTATTTATTCGTAATTAGTTGGATGGATGAAAATACAAAAATAAATAAAATCAAATAATATTGAATCATGCTAGAAGTTAATGGGAAAAATTTTGCGCCTCAAATTAGACAAATTAGAAAAGATAAAATTTCCAACCGTTGTTTAATTGGTTTTTATCTTTCAAATTCTTCTATTTTTGCTGAAGTTTAACAAATTATAATTAAAGATTGAACCCGACCAGCCAGCCATTGTAAAGTACAAAAATGATGAAGATGTGCTACAATATTAAAAAGTGTATTTTAAGATGGCAAATTATAAAGGGTTTATATATGATACACCGGCGGTGGAGTTTAGCAGACTACACAAGCGGGTCCTGAAGGGTGACATGTGTCCCTTAGGGACTAGATTGAAATATTTAAAACTTAAATAATTCAAAAAATAGACATGTGTCAACTCCACAACCCGCTTGTGGAGTCCAAAATTTACACCGCCGGTGTATCATATAATCACCCAATTATAAAATACATCGTCAGTGGAGTTCAGCAGACTACACAAGCAGATCTTGAATGTCCTCTAGGGACTAAATTGAAATATTTAAAACTTAATTAATTAAAAAATGGACATGTGTCAACTCCACAACCTGCTTGTGGAGTCCAAAATTTACATCGTCCGTATATCAAATAATTACCCTTTTAAGATTAGGGTATTTTAGATATTAAGAGATTGAAGAAAACATAATACATAATTAAATTAATCTAAATGAAATAAATTTACATAATTAATTAATCTAAATTAAATAAAAATACATGTTTATCCTTTAAAGAAATACTAACATTTTAAAATTAAAAGGGGGTATTTTAGATATTTCAGGTCAATGTTTTTGAAGTTTAGACTTATATAAAGATAAAGATAAAGATAAAAATAAAGATATGAAGATATATAGTTTGAATTTCATATTTCCAATAACTTGATTTCTTTAACTCACTTCCTAACTGACAAATTCTTTGATCTAACAAAATCATGCAACAATGTCTCCTTTTCTCAGCACGAGCTTATTTACATTTCAGTCATCAACATTGTACCACAAATATCCTGATTTCAAGATTTGCACTTGGATCCTTGAAATTTTATATTTGTTGAGATTGAGTTATGTTATCACTTATTACATGCTAATAATATATGATGATTATGCTTTTTTGTCTTTTAACTTTTGGCAGATTTGCTCTCTGTATTTTCTTCATGTTTGGGCTGGTGTCTTTACCAGCGCATAGGCATAGTAAACATTTCAAGAAGCAGGTGCCAAATTTCAGCCAACTCGATATTTGTTTTGGCCTTGTGGGAAAGGTGAAAATAGGAAACCATAACTGGCTTCAGAATATACTGTAAATCAGCTGGTTCTTTTTTATTTTATTTTTTTGTTAGATAGGCTGCAAATATCCATTATATATATATGTTAGTTAACATCATTGAACTTGATAACAAGAATTATTTAATTCGCTGGATCAGTTTGGTAGAAGAGAAGTTAACTCGGTAGCATTTCAGGGAATAGCTCTTGTTTGAATGAAGGAGCAATCCATTGTATCTGATTTATTATTATTATGTAAGTAATTTCCCAAAGATGATGAGTACGCCATCTTTAATTAGACACTAAAATCCCTTTCTCTTGTTCATTTGCTCGCCTTGAGTAATCTATCATCTTTTCATGAAGATCATCGACCATTGCAAAAATGACAAGGTTGATGCAATTGGTGGAGGACAATTCCAAATTTGTCTATGGGGTAAAACTCCAAATTACTCCTTTAGAAGAAAGTTTTCAGATTTAGACACTAATATGAATCCAACCTTGTAACAGATGCCAACTGTTTGGGACTTGAATTTGGAAATGCGTATTCAATTGCTTAGTGATTGGCCATTCAGTATCAAGTCTTACTAAGCTAGTGTTTCTGCATAATTCAAAGCTGCAATGTGTTAATTGAATAAATTTTGACATATTATTCACTTTTACAATTTGCAAGTTCTTCATTGCTGTATATAGAGGAAACAGAGGAGCTTCTCTTAAACACAAAGGGAACATGTGATTGATGATAATTCTTCAATTGGTTAGGTTGACGTCGAAAATCAAGATTTGAGACCTTTCACACCAATAATCTTATCTTATACTGATCACCATTCTATACTTTGACCCGAAACTTAATTAAAACACAAGAGAAAAAATCAAGCACGCCTAAGCCTATTTCTCTGGAGTTTGGCAGAAGATAGCTCTACTCTGTGGCTGTAAGAGCCACTGCAGATTTTGTTCTATATTCTATCTATATATCTAATGGAAAAGATGAAAAAGTAGTCCGCTCATTTAAGCGATTTAATTGATATTATTTGCCAAATTTTGCTTTTTAGGAATTCAACCTAACTTTTTCATTAAATTGATAATTAAAGTGAATAAAGTACCACCCCCAACTTCTTTTTCTCTAGAATTGTAACAACTGTTAGTCAGCATTTCTGAACTGTTTTAATTGTTAGTCTGCAACTGTTAGTCTCTATTCTAAAATTGAGAAAAGTTAAGGCTACGTTTAGTAGAGCGGTGTGATAGCTGTGCGATTGACACTATTTAGCAACTGTACAGATGAGAATACACTGTACAGATTAGATTAGGTATTGTAAAGATGAGATATTAGAGCAGCGATTGAAACGGAGTTTACACTTTAACTCCGTTTAGACCCAAAACGGTAGTGAAACGGTCAAACGGTGGTACACTGGTGTACTAAACATACCCTAACTTAATCTATCAGGACCGAATGTGGTGTGGTTACCGATATCGATTTAGGTTTTCATTTGAAAAATGTTTTCCTTCTTAGTGAAATATGATACTTCATTGATTAAATATTGGATGAGGATTCACTGATTTTTCCAACCCAATCTAACAACTATTAGGTGTTCACTGATTATTTCAATTTTTCTATCAAAACTACCCAGTTTCACTTAAAATTGTTGGATAACAAATGCATGGAGGCAAAACTATACCAAAACATAGTTGTCACTTACACCATAGTTTGGACGAGGATATTCAAATGAGCTTTTCATTTGAATAGTGATTTTCTAAACTCCATTTAGTTTGGTAAAAAAAATAGTTGGGTTTAAATATCTTAGGAAATCGAATATGGATTTTTGCAGGATTCAAAAGGTCATTCCAAAATCCATCGAAATTGGTGTCTTTTGTAAATCCCTTGTGTTTTATAGTTAGTTATGCACATTTATTATTCTTGTGATGTAAACCTAGCCGCTCTCTCCTCTCTCCCTTCTCCCTTTTCTCAGTTCCTTAGTTCTCGTTAGTGTTTCTGACTCCTCCTCCTCCTTGGTTGTCACGTCAAGGAGGAGGAGGATTTGGATTTTGTTAATTTCTTTGTTTTTCAATAACGGATTCAGATCTACAGATCTGTCCAGTTTTTATTTGAGTGTTTTTTTGAGTTGTTCTGAGTCAGTTTGTTTTATTGAGTCAGTTTGTTTTATTGAGTCAGTTTCGAGTCTAGTCTCAGTTCTTTTGGAATCTGAGTTGTTGAGTCTGAATTTTATGATAGTTTTAAGGATGATCAACCTTTTATTTATTCAGATCTTTGATAAAATCGTGGTAATCATTTTCTTTTGGGTGCCAAGGAAGAGATCTGTCCGTCGAATCAATCACTTGATCATTGTTGATCAAAGCTTTTTGTTTGGAAGAACAAGCTACAACGAGGGGGTGATGGACGTGATAGCGAGACATCAACATGATTCATGACAGATGTTTTGGATTTCCAAGGATCTAGTTCTTCAGGTGCAAAATTTAATCGATTATGGGGTTTTATCGAAAATTGATGTAATGAAGGATGATATTTCTAAAATTATTGTAAAATCAGTTATTTTGTACTTTCATCTTATATGAATGAAAGTTATCTATTTTTTCCTTCAAAAAAAGTTATGCACATTAATTATGTTTCTTATTTTTATTCAACTTTTATATCTTTTAAGTTTTAACTTCAATTAAAAAAAATCATTTTTAAAATATTATTATATATAATTTTCTTTATTAATAAATTGTATACATTTTTACACATCTAATGATAAGCATATTGCATATTTTTCTATTCTTAATATCATTTTTTAATAATTAATTTTTTTAAAAAATTCCAAATACTCTAATGATACCCATATTGCATATTTTTTGAATATTATAATTTTTTTAATAATTAATTTTGCATATTGCATATTTTAAAAATTCCAAATACCCTGGGGCGTTTGGTTAGGATCACCCCCCAGATTACTAGTGATCTAAGATCACCAGTGATGCAAGATCACCGGTGATCAAAGATTACATGGGTTTATGGTGGTAATCAAGATCACCCTAAGAGGGGTGATCATGGGGTAATCCGGATTACCACACCAAACCAAAAAGTGTAACCAAATAGGGTGATTTGAGATCACCTGCCAAAATCACCACAGGTGATCAAAGATCACCCCCAACCAAACGCCCCCTTAAATTCTTCTCCAGACAATTATAATCGCTATCATTTTGAAATGATACATTTTTAAAATATTTCATTGCTAAAATCTTCAAAATTTTAAAAATCTTCAATCCAAACACAGGGTAAGTGTGCACACCTTGAAATCACACGCTTAACATGAGAGAAAGTAAAAAAAAAAAAAATCAAACTTAAGATAAAACTATTTCAGAAATGAACAATTGTTGTATTCCTTGCATTGGGAATTACAATTTCAGAAATATGTTTCCTTTATGTACATATATATCCCTTTGTCAAAAATTAATCCGTCCCCCCGTGAGGGCTTTACGTAGTATCATTTTTTCCATATGAGATGCAAAATAAAATAAGCATTGGGAATAAATTATTGGAAGTGTTAATAGTAATGAAATGCAATTTGTTAAAAATAATTGTATACAAGTCATATAAGCTCGTGTTGTCGTTACGGGTATTTTTTGTTTTAGAGTGGTGCTTGATTAATTAGTTGAATAAGAATATTATAATCAATTCTATAAGGTCCAAGGGCATTCTTTGTTTTACAGTGCTTGTTAATTGATTGAATTATATAAGACTGCAGTAAAAATGCAATTTCAGTGGATTAGTTTTAATGTTGTCTATTCCTATTGGCATGACTCTTTATAAGCTAACTTTTCAGACATGCAAAATTAAGAAGGCCAAAGAACATGCTTTTATTTGTAAGTAATAGGAACTGCAAATAGATAATAGAATATGTTGTTAATTGGGTAATAATAGATACATTAAAGAAAGGGTGGTTTAATTCAGAGGTCTAGTAATAAAATATATAGTTCATGGTATTAGATATAGAGAAAACTATAGTATTCACTAAAGTATAGCTTGTCAACCTTAGTGTGAAAGACAACATGTAAATTAACTTGTTTTAACATTCAATTACATCTTAAACATAATAATTAAAGATAACTGTTTTGAATAGATTATATGCAGCAATAATAAGCCCCATTAGGACTTGCAGTCTATCCTTTTCAAAAGATAAAGCTTAACTCGTGCTTGGTGGTCAAATCAATGGGATGTGGATACACAAAATACTGTCAAAAATAGAAAAATTAGCTACTATGTTTGTATTATTACTACTTGGTGGTTAAAACTACTCATAAATCAACACATATCAAACTTTCTATAAAACAACACATTTACATTTTCCATAAGTTTATTCATTATTTTAAAAATTGTGTTAAACATGCGGCAGTTTGAACTTCTTCCTTGGTGGTGAATATTAAGGGATAACCTTACTTATCTTAAGGTTGAATCTTTCAAACTTTACTTATCTTAAGTTTGAATCTTAAGTTTGAAATTCAAACTTAAATCAATTGTAATCTTTACTTCTATCATCTGTATAGTATATATACCCACTGATAATCAATACAAAATCACTTTTCCCTCTCTATTATTATCTCTTGTTATCTTATATGGTATCAGACTTTTCTTTGTTTTTTAAACAAAGTGTTTTGATCCTGTTAAAACTCCTCTCTTTTTAGAACTCTATGGCCAACCCTACTACCACCAATACGGCTGAGCCTGTGGCTGTTGCTGCCTCCTCTTCGTAGGTTCCAGTGAAACTCACCTCTCAAAATTTCACTTCTTGGCATGCTTAGCTTGATTCTCTTCTATTTGGCCTTGGTCTATCTGGCTATATGGATGGCTCCTCCACTCCTCCTTCCGCTGAGATCACTCGAGGCGATACTCGTGTTCCTAATCCGGCATACACACTATGGAAGCGCCAAGACAAGTGGATTTTACATGCTATCATCACATCTACCTCTGAAGCAATCCTTCCATATATTTCCTCTTCTACCACCTCAAAAGAAGCATGGGACACACTCAACAAAACCTTTGCTAATAAAAACCGCTCTAGAGTTATTGCTCTGAAATATCAACTCTCCTCCATGAGACGAGAGAATCAAGCAGTTGGTGCTTATCTTCACTCCATGAAAACACTGGCTGATGAAATTAGGATGGCTGGTTCGTCCATTGATGATGACGATTTGATCCTTCATATTCTCAAAGGGGTCGGTGCTGAATTTAATGATCTCACTGCAGCTACTCGTGTCAGAGAGACTGCTATCTCTTTCGATGAGCGTCATGCCATGTTCTCTGCTCATGAAATTTTCCTTCGACAACAAGATGCTGTCACTTCTGATATTTCGATTCCAACTGCCAATCTTGCTCGTAGAACCGCTAATCAGGGTCCACGCTCTTCTTACTACAAAAATCGTTCTAATCAATGATCCTATGGTGACAACAAGCGCCATAACTCCTCTCCTTCCTCATATGGCTCGCGTATCACTTGTCAGATTTGCGAGAAGCTTGGTCTCTCAGCAAAAACCTGTATACGTGGGAAACAATTTTTTACTGCAACTCCATCGGTTAATCTTGCTACTGTCTCCAATGGTGAAAGCTGATCATGGTGCGTGGACACTGGAGCTTCCCACCATGTTTCTAATGCCTTCAACAATTTGACCTTGGCCACGGACTATGAGGGTACTGATAAGGTTGTTGTCGGCGATGGAACAGGTTTGAAAATCACTCATTCTGGAATTGTAGATTTAAGAAGTAATAATACTGCTTTTGCTCTGAAAGATGTTTTTTGTGTTCCTAGCATGAACCAAGATTTAATTTCTGTATCACAATTTTTCAAAGCTAATAATGTGTATATTGAATTCTGTGATGATCACTTTGTTGTTAAGCATGTGCAGACACGGCAGGAACTCACGAGGGGATTGCTCATTAACGGAGTCTATTAATTGCCAGCCACCATTTCTTCCTCTCCTCAAGCCTTTGTTTCCAATCATTTCTCATTCTCTGATTGGCATCATCATCTTGGTCATCTTTCCAAGCCAGTTTTAGTTTCTATGTTATCTAAACTTGGTATCTCTACTAGTTGTAATAAGACTGGCGTTTGTAATGCATGTCAATGCAGCAAAAGTCACAAACTTACTTTTGCATTGTCTACTTTGTCTACTGTCAAGCCTTTAGAATTAATCTATTCTGATATTTGGGGTTCGAAACCTTCTGTTAGTGGACATTATTACTATGTTATATTTGTTGATCATTACACCAAATATACCTGGTTTTACCCACTTAAAAAGAAATCTGATCTTTCTCTTATTTTTCCCAAATTCAAATTACTTGTTGAGAAATATTTTAATTCTTCTATCATTTCATTCTACTCAGATGGTGGAGGTGAATACGAAAAATTGAAACAGTTCTTGCAAATGCATGGAATATCTCATCTTAGAACACCTCATACTCCCGAACACAATGGCATCTCTGAACGTAAGCATATGCATATTGTTGAAACAGGTCTGGCTCTTCTTCATCATGCAAAAATGCCTCAAAACTTTTGGCCTCAAGCTTTTCAAACTACTATCTATCTAATTAATAGAATGGCTACCCAGTGTTAGACAACCAATCTCCATTTCAAAAACTGTTTAAAAAAGAAGCCAATCTTAGTAAACATAGAATTTTTGGCTGCCTTTGCTACCCTTGGCTTCGGCTTTACAACAATTCCAAATTAAATGATCATTCAAGACCATGTGTTTTCATAGGTTATAGTGATTGTGAAAGTGCTTATCCATTATGACATCCAAAACAACAAGTTTTTCACTTCACGGCATGTAGTTTTCTTTGAATCTGAGTTTCCCTTTCACTCAAATTCCTCTTACTCATCCACTTCTTCTAAGGATAATTCTTCATTTTTATCTCATGTACCTAATTTAATTCAACTTAAACTGTTATCTTCTTTGGACTCACCACCGTTAATACAACAATCTTCTACGCAAGTTTCTACTGATTCTCTTGCTTCAACAGCATCTTCATCACAAGAAATTGATGACACACAAGCTTTACCTAGTTGTGCTATGGATCAAACTTCTAGTTCTACTAGTGACACAACGTCATCTCCTTTCCAAGTAAGTGATTTACCTACTTCAACTTCTATTATTTCATTGGCTTCTAATGTCTCTAATCCTCCCAAATCGAAGAACCGATCTCAACAGGTTGTTATTCACAAACCAACAGAGAATGATCACCCTATGGTGACTCATGCCCAAAATCAGATTTTCCAACCCAAACAAGTTAATGTCATATCTAGACATCCATCTCCGACTATTGCAGAGCCAGCATGTGTGACTTAGGCCCTTAAATCAGTTGAATGGCCTTAAAGCCATGTCAAAAGATGATACGAATCTAGTTGTAATTGGTCCAAATCCACCTTTGAGACCCGCCAAAGATCAACTTGAATCACCAAACTTCTAGACTTGTAGAATTCGATAAACCTAACCTAGTCTTCTTCTTTGTTCGTTGGCCTTAGATGAATAATTAGACCTGCAATTATCAACCTAAGATCACAAGATTCATAAACAATTAAGCAATCACAACCTAATTGTTTGCTAGGACTCTACAAGATTGAAGAACCCTAAGTTTGCTCAAACTAGAACAATGAAGCTAAGATAATCAATTGGGTGAATTAACCTCAAATATTTATTGAAAACTTAACTTGTGTTTATAAGAGGGGGATGGTCCCTTTATATAGTAGTAGGGGACGCACCTCTCTCCCAATCCTAAAGCCATTAGGGCGGCTTACATAGTCTATTCTAGAAACTATCCTAAAATACAACCAATAGGAAAATACATGAGTATTGGACTTTAATTAAACAAGACCCAACCCTAATCAAGGTCCAAACTAAATAATTAACTAAACTAAGATAGAATAAAGGCCCATGTGGCCAAATTACACAACATAAGAACTAATGATCATCGATTTCAAGTAAAGTGTATAACTTGGAATCGATGGGAATATTCTTGGTGATGTCGACTTCTATGCTCTCCAATTGATCTTCAATGGACTCCAAACCTCTAAGATGAGATCTAACAAAATCCAATAAAGCTTCCTTGAACCTTTTAGCCCGAGCCCTTGTCATTGGACCTTGCGGAATGGCTAAAGGATCCATTGGCCGGTTGTGCGCGGATGCCCCATGCGATAGCCGGTTGTGGCCGGTGGCCTCATGCGATGGCACATGCGATGGCCAGTCAAGTGGCCGGTCATGTGGCCGGTGTTGTGCGGCTTCTCCAAGCAATGGCCGGTCATGTGCGATCCCTCCAACTCCATGCTCCTCCAAGCTTGCGTTCAACCCGGGATCAACCATAGCAGCTTCTTGAACATCCATGACATCTCCATGTTTATCCGAGACATGATCTCCATTAGCTCCATTGTGCTCTTCTAAGCCATGATAAGCCCTTGGCGCATCATCCCCTCTCCCTTGAAAAGGATTTGTCCTCAAATCTGCATCACTATCAAACAAGGATAAGTCTGAAACATTAAAAGTAGCACTTACATTGCCATATTCACTTGGAAGATCTAGCTTGTAGGCATTGTTGTTGATCCTCTCCAAGACTTGGAATGGACCATCTCCACGAGCTAAGAGCTTAGACTTTCTCTTTTCAGGGAACCTTTCCTTCCTTAGATGCAACCAAACCCAATCTCTGGGTTCAAAGATGATCTCTTTGCGTCTTTTGTTAGCATTCTTCATGTAGTGTTGCGTTTTCTTCTCAATTTGAGCTCGAACCCTAGCATGAAGTTCTCTAACATAATCGGCCTTCCTTTGTCCATCCATGTTGACTTGCACACTCAAAGGTAAACTCAACAAATCCAATGGGGTTAAAGGATTAAAGCCATACACAGTTTCAAAAGGTGAATATCTAGTAGTGCTATGTATGCTTCTATTATATGCAAATTCAACATGAGGTAGACAATCCTCCCAAGTTCTTAAGTTCTTCTTAATTAATGCCCTAAGCAAAGTAGACAAAGTCCTATTAACTACTTCAGTTTGACCATAGGTTTGAGGATGACAAGTAGTTGAAAATAACAACTTAGTACCTAACTTTGCCCACAAAGTTCTCCAAAAGTGACTTAAGAACTTAGCATCTCTATCACTTACAATCGTCCTAGGCATTCCATGTAGTCTAACAATTTCTTTAAAGAACAAATTAGCTACATTAATGGCATCATCCGTTTTAGTGCATGCAATGAAGTGTGCCATCTTAGAAAACCTATCAACAACCACAAAGATAGAATCTTTACCTCTCCTAGAACGAGGTAAACCTAACACAAAGTCCATACTAATATGAGTCCATGGTTCATGAGGAATAGGCAAAGGAGTATACAATCCATGCGGTTTAGAAGTAGATTTAGCTTGCAAGCAAACAATACAACTAGCAACATACTTCCCTACATCATGTCGCATCTTAGGCCAAAAGAAGTGTTCATGCAATATGTCATATGTTCTATCAACTCCAAATTGACCCATTAAACCCCCCTCATCTGATTCCCTCATGAGCAAGATGCGCAAAGAACAAGAAGGCACACACAATCTAGATTCCTTAAACAAAAATCCATCATGCTTATAATACTTTCCAAATCCAGAATTTTCACATGCTTTAAAGATTTCACCAAAAGAAACATCACTAGCATACAATTCCTTAATATACTCAAAACCAAGAAACTTAGAATCTAGCATGGAAAGTAAGACATACCTCCTTGATAAAGCATCGGCTACAACATTCTCCTTACCTTGTTTGTATCGCACAACATAAGGAAAGCTCTTTATGAACTCACTCCACTTAGCATGTCTCTTGTTTAACTTTTGTTGGCCCCTTAAATACTTCAAGCTTTCATGGCCTGTATGAATCACAAATTCCTTAGGCCAGAGGTAGTGTTGCCAAGTTTGCAACGCCCTTACAAGAGCATACAACTCTCTGTCATAGGTTGAATAGTTCAATGCAGCCCCATTCAATTTCTCACTAAAGTATGCGACGAGCTTTCCATCTTGCATCAAAACAGCTCCAATTCCAACCCCTGATGCATCACATTCAATCTCAAAAGTATTGTTAAAGTTAGGTAAAACAAGAAAATGAGCATTAGTTAGTTTTTCCTTCAAAGTCTCAAATGCTTCTAGTTGTTCTTTCCCCCACTTGAATGGTGCATTCTTCTTCATTACACTTGTAATAGGTGCGGCTAAGGTGCTAAAGTCCTTAACAAACCTCCTATATAATCCGGCTAGGCCATGAAAAGATCTCACTTGACCAACGTTGGTGGGGGTTGGCCAATCCTTGATTGCTTTGATCTTCTCCTCATCAACTTCTATACCTTCCGATGACACCACAAAACCAAGAAAAACAAGCTTGTTTGTGCAAAATGTGCACTTCTTCTATACCTTGCGATGACACCACAAAACCAAGAAAAACAAGCTTGTTTGTGCAAAAGGTGCACTTCTTAAGGTTAGCATACAATTTCTCAACCCAAAGTACATCTAACACACATCTTAGATGCCTAACATGCTCATCTAGGTTTCAGCTATACACAAGGATATCATCAAAATAAACAACAACAAACTTGCCAATAAAAGCTCTTAAAAAATGATTCATTAATCGCATGAATGTACTAGGTGCATTAGTCAATCCAAAAGGCATAACTAACCATTCATACAACCCTAACTTAGTTTTAAAGGCAGTTTTCCATTCATCACCCTCTTTCATGCGAATTTGATGATAGCCACTCTTAAGATCAATCTTAGAAAATAAGCAAGCACCATGCAATTCATCAAGCATATCATCTAATCTAGGAATAGGGTGACGATACTTTACCGTTATGTTGTTTATTGCTCTACAATCAATACACATTCTCCAAGTTCCATCCTTTTTAGGAACAAGCAAAACAGGAACTGCACATGGAGAAAGGCTTTCACGCACAAAACCTTTTTGAAGTAGCTCTCAAACTTGCTTCTCCAATTCCTTTGTTTCTTCAGGATTGGTCTATAAGCTAGCTTATTAGGTATTTGCGCCCCAGGGATGAAGTCAATTTGATGTTCAATCCCTCTAATCGGTGGTAAACCACTAGGAATCTCCTCAGGAAACACATCTACATAATCATTCAAAAGAGAAACAATGTTGCTTGGAAGCTCTTTTTCCAAGTGGTTAGTGCTCACAAGTGTATATTTAAACAAAAGTAAGATCAAAACAGAATTATCATTCAAAGCTTCTTTTATCTCACTCTTAGTAGCTAACATACACTCCTTATTAACCTTCTTAGAACTAGCATGCTTATCAATCAATTCGGATTTACCCTCATCGCAAATCATACTCAAATTAGCATGTTTAGTCTTTTCTTTACCCCTAAAATCGGATTCCAATTTAGCAAATTATTATAAACTGGTTTTAAACAATCTCAGTCTAACTCATCCTTATTTCTTTATTCTCAAGATGGAGCTCAAATTTATTTCTTGGTGTATGTGATGACATACTTCTGACAAGGAATGATGCTTCTCGAATTAAACAGTTTGTTGAGGTACTATCTAGTAAATTTTCTCTTAAAGATCTTCAGCCTTTACATTACTTTCTTGGCATTGAAACTACTACTACTACTGATGGACTATTTCTCTCCCAAAGAAAGTACATTCTTGATCTTTTAGATAAAACCAAGATGTTGGATGCTAAACCTGTTGCCACTCCTATGCCATCCACTGCCTCCTACTTATTGGATGATAGTGAAGATTTTTCGGACTCCATGTTATATAGGAGTGTGGTACGTGCCTTACAATATTTGTTGATTACAAGACCAGAACTTTCATTTGCAGTCAACAAACTAGCTCAATTCATGCACAAACCTTCAGTTCTTCATTGGCAAGCTGTCAAACGTTTACTGAGATTTCTAAAAGGTAAAACCGACTTTGGCTTGCTACTTCGTTGTCCTACTTCAACTTCTCTCAATCTTCTTGCCTGTAGTGATGCGGATTGGGCTGGTGATAAAGGACATGGGAAGTCAGTTTCAGCTTATTTAGTTTACTGTGGAGACAATATCATTTCATGGAAATGTAGTAAACAGAAGACCATTGCTAGATCTTCGACAGAAGCTGAATATAAGTCCATTGCTAACACAACCTCAGAAATTACTTGGGTCCAAAACCTGCTAATGAGCTTGGTGTTCAACATCCTAATAGTCCAACAATCTTGTGTGACAATGTAGGTGCAACCTATATGTCTGTCAATCCTGCTTTACATTCGAAGATGAAGCATGTTTCCATAGACTTTCACTTTGTCCGTGACAAGGTGAATGCAGGGCAATTGGCTATTCAACATGTTTCTTCAGTTGATCAATTGGCAGACTTGTTAACCAAACCACTACCTCGACAACGTTTTCTTCTTCTGACTGCCAAGATTGGAGTAACTAATGGTAACTCAATCTTGAAAGGGCGTATATTAAGGGATAGCCTTACTTATCTTAAGTTTGAATCTTTCAACCTTTACTTATCTTAAGTTTGAATCTTAAGTTTGAAATTCAAATGTAAATCAATTGTAATCTTTACTTCTATCATCTGTATAGTATATATACCCACTGATAATCAATACAAAATAACTTTTCCCTCTCTATTATTATCTCCTATTATCTTATAGTGAAAAGGGGGATAGATGAATTGGAGGCATGTTTGAAACCAATTCCACCAGCCAAGGATTGACACGGTTTAAATTAGCATGAAGTAGATCTAGCTCGTCCCATGTAACTCGCAAGAGAAAATTTCAGCAAATAAGAACACGTTTAAGGAAAAGAAATAATTTAGTCTAGATAACAAAATCCAATTTCAAAAGCTATAAAAATTATTGCAAAAACGATGACAGACATTAAAGTAGAAATAATGATGCAAGATCACATTGCAGGTGTCCCCTCATGGTATCAAAATAATAGAGCTCAATCATGCCACTATAATTAAAGTGTAAAGGGGAAAGAGATGTGAAGGTGAAAACATAGGGGAGTGATGAAAGGTTTGATTTTTGGCAAACCTGAAGATTGATCAGCACCGATAAGTTGAAAGGAAGCAGCAGCTGAGTTGGTGAGAGGAAAATAGAAAACAGGGAGAGAAACGTTAATTAAAAGCAATAAAGGAAGGGAAAGGGAAAATTACAAAAAAGGCAGCAGTAAAAGGAAGAGTAGAAATTAATAGAGGGCTTTTTTAATCATCTGAAAAGTGAGAAAAGACTAAAAAAAAAAAAAAACCAGAAAGGGGCTCCACATTAATTCTCAATTTGAGCAGTTGTATATTGTATATTTGGGGCACATATAAATACCCCACTTTTCACTTGCACAATACAACAATTGTTATCATTCTTTCTATCTACACACATCACTTTTCTCTCTACTTACTCAACTTGATCTTTTTTTATCTTAATCCTTGATTAGTTTCGACTTCATTATTTTTGCCATTTTTCAGATCTGTCACTTTCAACTTTGTTCTGATATGACCTTCTTCTTGCAGATCTAATCCTTGGTTGCATTGCTTGACATCTGAACAACCTCCAACTCGAAGATCGCCGCCATCGATTGTCAGAATCATCTCCACGCGTGGCTGAAAGTTTCTATCTCATCAACTTGTTGTCGACCACGTTTCAGTTGCTTCCGGGCGTCGAACTCAAAAACCGACATCGGAATCTTCTTCAGCATAACGAGACGAGGTGGGCATCAAAATTCAGCTGCGAACGACGCCTGACGTGCCGCCTGGCAAATCCTCAACGCGCTTCAAGCGCCGATGATTGCATTCTGGTTCTTTTATGGCACGTGTTGCCCAGTCAGCTTATCACGAGCTTTGACCGATCGGCTCGGTTCATTTTAGGCTGATTTTTCATATTTTTTGACCGGTTTCCAAGGTTTTTGGAAATGTTCTTTCCATTTTGAAGTCAAAAATTTCTAATTCAGCTTGTTTTGTTACCCTCTCTCAATGGTTCGGCCGATTGGAATTGGAATTTCCCTTCCATTGCTGAAAACCGACAAAGGGGGGAATTAGGGCCGACAACCGACCATCAAGGGTGCATAATCGCCAGTCACCGACCGCTATTTGTGCGGTCGGTCATGCGATTTAGTCGGTTTGTCAATTACAATTACAATATAAGTTGTAAATGCAAAAAAATAAACTTTATTAGAAATTCAAATATATGTTTAAAGGTTTACATTGACTTGAGTTTCAATTGGACAAATTTACAATTGCAACTTTGAAGCAAATGGCCATAAACTCAATAAGACAATAACTCAAGGCTTTGAACTCAATTACCAAGCAAAAATCATAATCTAGCTATCTAAGTGTGTAACTGTGTTATGCAAGTGTAAACCAACTAATACACTGACAGTAACTTTAACTTAGTCTAATCCTGCAAAAAGGTTAGCATATACAAAAAGCTCCATTAAACAAAAACTAAAGGATCACTAACAGGCATCACAATACCAATTTCACCTCCTATGCACTCGCAGATATGCACTAAATATACTATAGATAAAAAAAAATTAAAGAGCAACCACATGCATCATCAGAGCACTGTTACAACACTAGTAGGCAGCATCAGCAGTATCAAAAGTAAGAAACCTTTACTATAACATTAGTCTTTAATCTTATAGATAAGAAGGTCAGAATAGAAACAAATGCATTAGTATGATTAGAAAACAAATTACAAGCAAATCAGAATCAAAACAGAAGAAAATCAGAAAGTAAAGAAAGCAGCAGAAGCCAGAAACAATAACACTTGAAAATAAAGAGAAAAATGCAATTAGCAGAGGGCCATACCAGGTACCATATTTACCTAAACTCCCAATCCAATCTCAATTCTCAGGTGTAAATATTAGTTTCCAGAAAGATCTTTTTCAGCTTTATTAAAAAGTAAAAACAAAATAAAATCCAATTAGCAGTTCATCTATTCAATACAAAAAGCAAGCAAATGATAATGTGAATGAAAATAAAGTTTGCAGTCTTACATAAAGCCAACTTATCCAACCCTTCTTGCTCATCAGTGTTTGGCATTGGGTCAAGTTCAAAGGACCTTTTCATCCAATCTTGAGCACATATAAGAGCTTGAACAATCTTAGAAGTCATGCTATTTTTGTACATATCAAGCACTCTTCCACTAGTGCTAAAAGCTGATTTAGAAGCTATAGTGGACATTGGGCAGCCAAAAGATCTCTCGCAAGGCATGACAGTGCAGGGAACGTTGGGCTATTCAATCTCCACTACTTCAGCACATCAATGGAGCTCCTTGTTGCATCTTTTCTCTCTCTTCTTGCAGATAAATCTCTAACCTAGATCAATGTTGTTATTGCAAAGCAGAATCCTTTTGACGCTTAATGAATAGTGCCATTGCATCACCACTGTCATCTTCATCCAAGCCATCACTCACATTGCCTTGAGAACTCATCTCGAGTTCGCTACCTTTATTAGAAGAAGGGTTGCATGCTCTCCTATAGCCTTCAAACAAAGCTAGCAATGCTTCATTTATAGAAGCCAATAGAGGAACAGCTTCATCAGCTTTCTACATCTTCCCAATGCACAATTCCACAAATGTCATCTTCTTTCTTGGATCCATAATAGCAACAACATATACCAACATGTTGGTCTTGTCAACTTGGCCCCAATTTGTTGTATTTCTCCTTCATCTTGGTTGCCATCACCCTCAAGTCCACACTTTTTTGGTTTTGCATTTGTGTCAAAGCAGTAGATACGATGAAAATCTTATCAAGCAGATTGCTGCTTGTCATAGTTATAGAAGCTAACACTTTCATAGTCAACAAGTAGAATTTCTTCAAAAATAAACACAATGACTTGCAGCTTCCCAATCTTCCTTAGTAGGCAACCCAACATGCCTAAGTTCACGTCTAAAACTATGATCCACATCTGGAAATTGTCCAAATGCTTTCTCATACTTGCAAGAACGATCTAACATCTGATATATATGTAGAATTCCACCTCGTGGAAACATCTAAACACAAGCCTGCACTATTATCAATACTTTCAACAATAGCACATTCCATAAACTTAGCCAACCTACTATTTGAGGTTCTCAAAAACTTCATAGAGTCCCTAATTCTAACCACATACTCATTATAGTCTTTTAATCCATCCCCAGTAATCAAATTGAGAATGTGTGCAACACATCTCATATGCAAATATTTTCCTTTAACTATTGCATTTTTCGTACTCACAAACACTTTCTTCAAGTGATTAACTGCCACATCATTGGCAAAAGCATTGTCAACAGTCACACAAAACACTTTATCACACAAACCCCAATCTTTTAAAAGCCTCTCTAGAGTTTTATCTATGGCCTCACCATTATGGCTGATAATTGGATAAAAACTTATTATAATGTTTGTGTAATCTCCACTCCTCATCATTGAAGTGTGCCGTGACACACATGTTACTGTACTTTTTGACAAAAGTCCATGTGTCAATGGTCAAAAAGACCCTACTAGCAGCACTCTTAATTTGCCCCTTCAATGTTTTCTTACCTTCCTCATAAAGCTCAAAATAGTCCTTAGTAATTGTGTCTAGCTGAAATTGTAAATCTTGGACAAGCATTGGCCATAAACTCCCTAAAACCCTTTCCCTCAACAAACCTAATGGTAAGCTCATCTAATATAATCATTTTAGCCAATGATTTCCTAACAACAGCATACACAAAGTTCCAAGTTCCAACTTCTCCTTGACTGTTAATCACTATCTTTTTCTGTTTCGAATTATTGTCCTTAGCAGCTTGGACAAGATGGTTCTTAGGGCAAGCCAGAACATGATTTTTAACAATAGCAGTTCCATTTTTCTTAGAATGAGCAAAATACTCATGTCCACAGTAATTGCAACTAGGCTTAACTACCCCATCTTTTATAAATTTTGTAGCATACTCCCAAAAACAGACTTAGATGCCCTAGGCATTTTATTAGAAGCTTGAGTTTCAGGCTTACCTTTTGCAGGCCCAACAGTTTTAGGAATACTGTGAACCCCCTCATCACCAACAACATTTACCTCCCTATTTATGTTGTTTTCAACTGCTTCTTCCCCATTTTCCTCAGATTCAACATCCACCAGGATGTCTACTGTATCAGAAAGCTCAATGTCATTCATTTGCATAAATAAAACATCATTTCAGAATTAAGCTAAAGCAAAGAACTTATAACATAAATCTGGAAATTATAACTCAAAAACTAAGAACTAAATAGAATTATAAACAGACTCATGTATATCACAAAATAGTAGAATACTCATGTATACATTATAAACAGACTCAAGAATAGTATATAGTATATAGAATACCCCTAAAGCATCATCAACCCATGTATACAGTATATCAACTATTTGTGTTGTTTTCAACTACAGTATCTCAACTTCACAAATCACCAAATAGACATGAATATTACTCAATTGTTAAAACTCAAATACACATGAATATAACTCAATTGTTACTCAATTACCACAAACTAATCAAAATTGAGTAAGTTTAGTACCTTTAAGTTGCAGAAACTGAATTGATGATCAATTTCCAATTACAACTTCAACCAGAAACTATAAACCCAGAAATTATGAACCATCATTTGTTAAAACAAAAAAAATTAGTATCAAAACATCAAACATTCAGAAACTATGAAGTATGAACCCAACAGAGAAACTTTGAACCCAAAAACTTGGAAACCTGTTAAAACTTAAAACATAGGAAAATTAGTATCAATTTCTGTCAAACCCTAAACAAATGAAATCAAAAAATATGAAATCGACTAGATTAGAGATTAAAAGCAAAACCGAAAGCAAATTACCTTTCAATTGCAGAAAATTATGGCTAGGGTTTTTGAATTCGAAAATTGGGGATTTTCGATTAAATCGAGCAATTGACCGGAAACAAGATCAAATGAGTCTTCAAATGATCTAAACAAAGCGTCTAAGGGATTGAAATAGGAAATCTCCGGTGAAAAGTTAAAGGAAGAAAAAAATCCCTAATTTGGAATTTCGAACCCTAAACAGAAAAATCTCGTTTCAAATGGTATGAAAAGCCTAAGATTTTGATCGCAATGAGGAAAGTAGTTGAGGAAAACCCATTTTCGATCAAAAAAACTAACCAAACATGGCTTCGATCGAATTTTTTCTGAGAAAATGAAAGGGGAGAAGAGTTTCGAAGAGAAAGAAGCTCCGATGTGAGAGAGAGAGAGAGAGAGTGAGTGAGAGA
>AWWV01010634.1:0-45045 GCA_001974805.1 Corchorus capsularis | reverse complement strand
AACCGACCGTTTAGCCCTCCCCTTTTTGCGGTTAAGGTCGATTAAACCGACGAGCACCGAATAATCGACCCACCATAGCCAGAAAGCATCGGGTTCAATCGGTTTAGTCAGTTTCCACTGACTCATGAGCAAGCCTAGCTCAAATTACATGTTGTGGGTTGATGATATGTGTAGCTTCTTTAAAGGAAGGAGATTATGGCATTATGTCTCAGGAGAAAAGTCTAGGCTAGTTAAAAAGGATGATGTAGATGATGCTGAATTTTGTAAGAATGATGAGGAATGGGTTTGTACTAATTATCAGATCATGACATGGCTGCGTAACACCATCACTCCTCAGATTAAAAGTTAACTCGGATGAGAATCCACTGGAAAACAGGCTTGGGATTACCTTGCTCGAAGGTATGCTCAGAAAGGCCGAGCACTTGGCTATAAATTGTTTTGTGATCTTACTAACTTGAAGCAACAACTCGGTCAATCTGTGCATGATTTTTTGTTCCAAATTCAGTCTATTTAGGATCAAATATCCTTGAGGGAGCCATCTTGGAAGTGCATTGGAGATGCTGAAGATTATGCGAAACTAAAGGAGGAAATGAAAGTCCATCAAGTTTGTATGGCACTCACTGATGATTTTGAATCAGGCCGAGGTTCATCATTGCATAGAGAGCTTCCTCATTCACTTGAAACTGTTATCTCAGAGGTTTTAGCCGAGGAGACTAGACTTGCCACTATTAAATCCAGCGCAATCAGTCCTCTGATCATCTTGTGGCTGCAATGTCATCATCCTCCATTGTTGGTGCTACAACTTCTTCATCTTCTTCCTTCAATGATTCAAAGAAGAAGATATGCAGGTATTGCAAAAACTTTGGCCATGTTATCTTAGAATTTTGTCGTTTGCAAGCAAAACAAGCTGCTAGTTCAAATCAATCAACTTCAACAAATTTCGTTCATAGGTGTAAGCCTGTCACTACTGCTGCCACTGAGGATTAAACAACTGCTTCTTCTTCACCATCTCTTACCATTTCCATGGGTGACCTTGAAACTATTGTCAAAAAGTTGGTCCACAAAATAGGTTCAGCTCTTGTTCTTTCTCATGTCACTGGTAGCCAAAATTCTTGGTATTTTGACTCTGGTCGTTCCAATCACATGACCCCTGATGACAATGCTTCTATTACTAAAACCAACACTTTTCATGTTCCTATTGTTCGCACAACCAACAATTATGTCATACCTGTTGATCATTTTCGTAATGTGTGTGATTCCAATTTGGACCTATTTGACGTTTTTCATGTTCTAAACTTAACCTTGAATATCATATTTGTTGGTCAATCAACTGAATTTGACCTTGATGGTCTTTTTTCAAAATTTGGTTGTCGTGTGCAAGATCCTCAAACGAGAGAGATTCTTGGGACATGCCATAAAGTTGGACACTTGTTTGAACTAGTTTCCTTGAGAATTCCTCAAAAGAAGCTCAACAAACTTGTCGCTTCCGCATCTTTTATACTTTGGCATTCTCGCATTGGTCATGCTTGCTCTTCTAGAGTAAAGGCTTTAGCTTCTAGTGGGAAATTAAGGTCTGTTAAAAAAGAAAATGTTGATTGCACTTCTTGTAAACTTGCTAAACATCATGTTCTTCCTTTTGCTGTAAGTGATAAAACTTGTTTAGCTCCTTTTAATTTGGGTCATACTGATGTTTGGGGACCCTCACCTTATTAAACCATGGGAGGATTTGAGTATTTTGTTATCTTTGTGGATGATTATTCTCGAAATACTTGGATTTATCTTATGAAAACTCGATCTCAAATTCCTGAAATTGTTTCTAACTTTGCTGCCATGGTAAAAACTCAATTTCCTGGCACTATCAAAGTCCTTCATATGGATAATGCCATGGAATATAGGGAAGCTGATCTTGTTCAATGTTTATCTCAACAGGGGACTGTGATTTAGCGATCTTGCCCAGGAACTTCAGAGCAGAATGGTCGTGCAAAATGCAAGCACATGCATATCCTAGATACTACCTGTGCTTTGCTCATGCCCTGAACGTTTCTGGGGAGAAGCTGCTCTCACAGCTGTTTACACCATCAATCGTGTTCTAACACCCACAACAGGTAACATTTGTCCTTATGAACGACTCTATGGAACTGCTCCTAATTATAAACTGCTACATGTCTTTGGTTGTGTTTGTTTTGTCAGACTTCAATATCATGAACATAACAAACTTGAACCTAGAGCTCGTTTGTGTTGCTTTTTAGGTTATGGAATTGAACATAAAGGTTATAGGTGTTGGGACCTTATTTCAAAACGGCTTCGTGTTTCTCGTCATGTATATTTTTGGGAACATAAAATGTTTTCTTCATTATCTGATTTTCAAGTTCCCAATCGTGATGTCTTGTATTTTACAGATCCTTCTATTGAGTTATTTCCTGAAAATTCTTTAGATTTGGTTCTTTGCAAAAATGTATCCCCTAGTTCGTCCATTGATCCTCTTAAGATCTCAACCGACGAATCTCAACCATCTGAAAATTTGGCACACAACGCTCCACCGATTCAAGAGTCAGAGTCATCTCCTCCTAGTCCTGCACCCTTATGGCATTCAACCAGAGTAAGACAACTTTCTTTCCATCTCGTTGAGTTTCATTGTTATTCTGATATTGTTTCTTTACATGAACCTTCTAAATACCAAGAAGCAAAGTCAAACCCTCTTTGGCAGCAAGCAATGGCAGAGGAAATACAGGCCTTGAAAAGGACACATACTTGGGATTTGGTTGGTTTGCCTCCTGGTAAGTCTGTTGTTGACTGCAAATAGGTGTATAAGATCAACACTAGATCTGATGGCCTTTTTGAACGATATAAGGCTCGACTTGTTGCAAGAGGTTTTACTCAGGAGTATGGTATTGATTACGGAGAAACCTTTGCTCCAGTTGCTCGTGTTATCTATGTCGTACCTTGTTAGTAGTAGTTGCAGTTAAATGCTGTGAACTGGTTCAAATGGATGTCAAAACGCATTTCTTAATGGTGATCTTGATGAGGAGATTTACATGAAACCTCCACCGGTTATGAACATCCACCTACCAATGTATGTCATCTCCGTTGAGCATTGTATGGTCTTAAACAGGCTCCTCGTGCTTGGTTTACTAGTTCAACTCTCGTGCTTATGATCATGCTCTTTTTATTCGCCAAACTCAACATGGTGTCATATTCTTGTTGCTTTATGTTGATGATATGATTATAATTGGAAATGATGTTCATGACATCACTGACTTAAGATGAAGGATCTTGGTCACTTGACATACTTTCTTGGTTTATAGGTTAGTTCTAATGGCTCGGGATACTTTCTTTAGCCAAGTATGCCACAGTCTTGTTATCTAGAGTCGGACTTACAGATGCAAAAGTTACTTCTACTCTACTTGAGGCAAATCAAAAACTCTCTCCATTAGATGGTAAACCTTTGGATAACACCACTCTCTATCGGCAGCTAGTTGGGAGTCTCATCTATCTCACAGTGACTCGCCCTGACATAGCGCATGTAGTTCATGTTGTTAACCAATTTATGGCTGCTCTTCGGTTTTCGCTATGTTAAAGGTAGTCTCTTTCATGGTCTGTATTACTCCTCTCATTCATCTTTGCAATTGAGAGCATATTCAGATGCCGATTGGGCTAGTGATCCCACTGATCGTCACTTTACGACTGATTATTTCTTCTTTTTGGGAGACTTACTCATCTCTTGGCACAGTACGAAGCAAACTACTGTTGCTCGATCTAGCATAGAGGCTGAATATAAAGCCCTTGTTGACACTATTTGAACTAGTGTGGTTGCGGTGGCTACTACATGATCTTGAGATTTCATTCACACATGCCACTACCTTATTTTGTGACAATCGCAGTGCTATCCAAACTGCACATAATGATGTTTTTCATGAGCGAACAAAGCATATTGAGATTGATGCCGATCTCTTCACTAAGTCACATCCCCCTGACCAGTTTCGTGACTTGACTTCCAAACTCAACTTGGTCTCTTCAATCCCATCTTGAGTTTGAGGGGGTGTTAAAAATAATTGTATACAAGAAGGATAGTCCGCGTTAGCGCCACAGACAAATTTTGTTTGTTTTTTTTAATGAGGTTGTTGATTTGAGAAGATGATCTACAATTTAGTTATAATTACTTTTTTTTCCAAGTGATTGTACATTATTTGTTTAAATGTTATTCAAGAAATAAGAGTAAATTTTAAAATAACTTTGTTTTCTTGAGAAATCATCGTTATGAGGACATTTGATTTTGATGGGTGCTAAATGTGATCATATTAGATATTTTCTTTTTGTTTTTTTTTTCCTTTAAGTTAACTGTTCAAGTTAAACATTGATAATTTTTTTTTTTGATAAGAATCATTTTCATTTCTGGAAGAAATTGGGATTACAAACGCATAGGAAACGCTAATCTATGAGCCAACAAACCAAGTGAAATCTAATTATTATTTAAATAAATCTCTATGCCCAAACATAAACTACCTACCTACCAAATAAACAAACAAATTACAAACAAACTCACATTCTGTGAGAGTTGAACCCAAGACCTCATGGTCTGGGTAGGTTGGAACTAAGACTCCAGTACTCTACCACCAGGCCAAATGCCTGATGGCAGTATGTTCAACTAATTAGTACTCTATTATTTTTTTGCTACTTATGAACATGATATTGAAATGAGCTACACAATAGGAGGTAGCCCTCTCCTTTCCCATAATCCCACCCCGCCCATCCCAAGATTCGAACCCGGAACCTCTCACAAGAATTCCCAAATTTTAACGGTGTCCCCTTGGAGACAATTAGTACTCTATTATTGATGCGATTTGTAATATTTTTTTTAATTGCTATTATTCTTTTTTGATGTTTGGAAATCGTATATCTAATCCACCATGTAAGAAAACCTGTCAAAATGAAAGGAGTAGTATTTATAGATGTGGACAATTGCAGTAATAATGTTATCTTTAAGTGTGTGTATATATATATATATATATAATTGGGAGGATTTCATCTATGTAATTAAAATGATAATAACAAAAGGGAAAAAAATCTTAGTAGCAAAAACATGGTTTCTAACATGTATGATAATCTAGAATACAAACTGTATTAAATATTATACATATACTAAATATTACATAATCTCAAGTTCTGAAAATGGAAAACAGCAAATAAACTATGCAAAATTAAGATTCGAAAGTTCTTATTCTAATAAACCATATATTGAAGCTTCAACTCCCCTGTTTAATTTCTTCTGCATATATAATGAAACAACAATTAATTAGTTTGAAAGAAAGTCAAGTGTAATGTTCAAAAGACATTGTAATTTTTATTTCACTACCTTTCAGTTAATAGTTTAGTAGTGCATTTGTAGGAAGTTGACATGGATCTCGTCCTTGATGTGGATTTTTTATTGTAGTGAGAATTTTCTCATGTCTGAAAATATCCATATTCTTCAGCTGTCAAAATTTGTCTTAAATTGAACTTTGTTGCTAATAGTTGGGCTTGAAAGCCTTGTCTCTAAAAGCATCCTTGGAAGACAGTTTGAGACAATTCCATAGTCATAAAGTGTTTTCGGAATATGTGGTTGTTGGAGTTTCATCATGATTTCTTCTGGAGATGGAATTTGTTCAGTGCTTATCTTCAATCATTTGTGTAGTGTTCTGTCGTCACTAATCTCTCTTCCACATATCGGGACTTGATAACCGATTAACAGCGCCACAATTTTCACCTAATATCGGATTCTTCTTTACTTCCAATGGTGTGTTTGGAGGGGTGTAAGGGTGTTTGCTGGCTAATATATTTTCCATGGTGCAGACCAGTTGTTTAATAGGGTAGGGAAGCTTGTTTTTGTCTTGCCAAGTGTAATAATCATATTAGACATGGAATTGAAAACCAATTAGCTACCAAATTAATCTTATGGCTTAATAAGAACTCTTCCAGCAAGTAAAGCAGCCTTCATTTCTAATTGGTTCAATTATCAGAGATTAGTAAAGCTACTCAAAGAGCTAAGGCTAACCAAATATGAGAGGGTGCTGAATTTTGTAAGGATATAAAGGAAGAGCTGAAAAAATAGCCCATCAAGAATCTTTGTCCTCAATTAAACAACTTGATATCTAATTATAGAAAACATAAAAAGAAAAAAAAAAACAGAAAAAGTCATGGAGTTGTTTACCTGATTTTGTTGTAAAATTTAGATATTGCAGAAGACAATTTACTTAGAACAGGACAACTCCTGACCCATCCGCAAAACTCAAATCACATTTTTTCCTAAGCTTTTCTTCACCATTTTTTCGCATCCTTTCCTTCCTTGGTTTGATCACCCATCATCTTCCTTCTCAGCTCCATTCCATTCTTCAACCACCATCACAAACTAAAGTTACCCAGAGAACAAAAAATAAATCGATATTAGCAACTTAATTGATATAACCTATCATATATCTATGATTTAAACTTAATTGATATTAGCTGCTTAATCCATGATTTAAACTGACCCTGAAAGAAAATTTAGTGGACAGACTTAAGGAGGAAAAATGTACAAATAGTATCACCTTAAATACCACTGGGTGTGCACTTAAATGGACCCTGAGCTATTCGTCCTTCATAAAGCTTGCAGATGAAATGAACTGTCATTTATAGCATCAATAGGAAGATTAAAATGATTATGCAATAGACAGTAGCGGACATTTGTCTTCTTATGTGTACCCATGAGCATGCATGTATCAGTAAAAATGCACCTGATTTTCACACTCCTTTCTCCAACATCTTGAACTCTTGATTGCCCCAAATCTCTAGATGAATAATCAAGATCTGCCCCTGACTGAAACCCTAATTAACTGGAAACAAAAACCAAAGAATTCAAACCAAAATTTTCTAATCTCAAAATATTGTCACTTTCTAGGCAATGAAACTAAAGAGTACAATACAGATTCATTCAAGATTCCAACTTTCTTTCTTCGATAATCAAAAAGACAGAAAAATTCACCTTAAAATCATACCTAGTAATATTCACGTGACAAAAAAGGTTTGTACTCTAGGGCGAGAAAATTATATAATATAATTCAAACTTCCTTGCTCCTATCATTCCAGATAAGAAGAAGTAAGCACTAGATAGCAAGAGAGAGAAGTTGAACTTTGTAAAGAAGAAAGTCAAAAATTTTGTAAACGTTTTGTCTAGAGAAACAGAGTTGAACATTCCCAAATGTTTGATCTTTCAAAACATAGTTCAAATGATAAAAATGAGAAAGGAACTAAAAAAAGAGTTATACTTACATAAAAGGAAAGCAATGCAGGGTTTTGGCAGGGATCCTAGGTTCCATTGTATGAAGCCCCAAAAGACCCAAACCTGCACCCAGCAACAAAAGGCTGCACATTTTCTTTAACATTGAAGCACCAGCAGTTGAATATCTAACATGACAAATAGCCATTTCCCCAGGTAATTGATCAAGCTTAGACTTATTAAAAAAATTCAGAAACTAAACGAACACCAATAACATATTGAAATTTGGTATTTTCCCAAATACCTTAGAAACTAAACTTAGAAACGCATGTCCAACCCGCGAAACCCAATCCCATTTGGTATTCTAACGGAAATACAAAATGTGACATATTGGAAAACTTAGAAACTACAACAAAATCAATCGAAGCAATACCTGTACTTTCCACTTCCCAATTCAACGCAATCGTTCGAAATGATGCATAACGTATGGATGAATAGATAGAATCTTATGCAAAAAGAAATGGGAAAAATGAATTAGACATAAACTGAATTTTAAAAACGAAATGATTGAATCAAGATGAACTTAATCCTGAGTCAACAAATCATGACAGATCAAAAGAATACAAAAAAACATTAATTAACAATTCAGTGACCATCTTAGAAGATTACCTTACTTAAACAACAGTTCCAATCCTCGGCCAATTCCTGCAATTGGAAGACCGAAGGAAGAAAAAAAAAAGAATCAACAGAAACATGGCAAAAAAAAAAAATTAGTCCACAAAGAGTCTGATACAAAATCCAAAACACACCTTCAATATCCAGTAAAAGATCAACAAAAGGACAAACGTTTGCTACTTCTGATAAAACAATAATTCAACCCGAACCAAACTGGAGGAATTGGAGAAGAGAAAAGACACAAAGAGGAATATGAAGGAGAAAACAGGGTAATCTGCATTTACCACTCTGATTCTTATGGTTAAAAGACAAAAAAACATAAAACAACAATCATGGGGCATTAGCAAACCCTATATCACCTCTAACAAATGACCATGACTTTTTAAAATGCACGAAAACAAAATAAAAAAGATGAGTCTGAGGTGAATTGACAGAAAAAATGAATGATGAAAAGCTCACCCAAATTGGACCAAATGAAGAGAATATAGAAAACCTTGAGTGAAACCTGGAATAGAAAAAGGAATGAACAACGAAAACGCCGAAAATTCCCACAGAAAACCATATGAAAGAATAACATTGGATCATGAGGAAAAGAAATCGAACTTGACAATTAATAAAAACTAAACCATACAACATGGCTAATATGCGTTGTTACTAACCTTTTGTTTTCACAGAACAACTAAAAATGTCAGAAGAAAGAAAACAAACCCGCTGAAAATTTTGTCAATTATGCAGCAACAAAACGGCACACTGAAAATTAATCCATGACTAAACAAATTCATATAACAATTACAAATATAGATTCCTTCTATATTGTCATCAAATTACATGTGAAGTCAGCATTATTAAATAGTTATCAATCAAAGATAACATTGGAGAAGAGAAAAACTGAGAATGCTTGTTTGTTACCATTGATAAAGAATTCGGGTGGTAAATAGTAATATTGCAAATATTGTTCAAAATAATATCCGCATAATCATAAATATATTTCAATAAACACTAAGTCACCTTTAGGTTATTCTTGACATATCCATAACATGCTTTCTTAATTGTAATTCCAATCAAGATTCAACACAAGTTCTAGAAATAGATAGTCATAAAAGCCATGAATGAATAAGATCATATCACAAACTTCAATTATACCTAATTCTAAGAAATCAAAACATCATGCTATAAATCAATCAATAAATTAAGTATTACTAAAAATTCTAAGCATTCATCAATCATAATCAAATCAATTATTCAATATATGCATGAAAAATTCAAAAAGTTTAAAAATTTTCGAAATTTTGTTAGTCAAAAATCAATTTTTTTTCGAAAAAACTTTTTTCAAAAATTGGGGAATAAAAGATCAATCCAAAAACAATCAAATCCTATCCTAGGTTCTCATGCAAACACAAACTATCATATGACTCAATTATCAAGTATCAACCCTATCAAGTATTCACCCCCCCTAACACACTTAAAATTCACATTGTCCTCAATGTAAAAGTAATTAAGAAAATAATTCACGCAAAATAGCTTACCAAAAATAAAGAGTTAAGGGTCATGAAAACATACCTGGATAGCTTTAAAAAGAGGGAAGGAGAAGTGCCTTTATATAGTAATCAAGTCCTATTCCTAAAAGGTTTGTTTGATCTTTGAGAATAGTTAGAAACGTACCTGAAGGTGAAAGCAATCAGGAAATCAAATCCTAGTCAAAATAGGATTTGAAGTTGACAAGGATTGCTAGCACGGATTTGGCGCGGCATGGCACGGGCTGATATGCAGAATGTCCGGTCCTTGGTGTTGACTTGGCTACGTCCTAGTCTGGCGTAGGGTGGCGCGGCATTGGCCTGGTTATACCCGGGCCATAGCTCGGGATGGTGCGGCATGTATCGAGCCATGACCGGTCATGGTTCCTTGCTTCTTTTTTTTTAAACACAAAAGAAAAATAGTAAGAAATTAAAATTGTTGGGTTGTCTCCCAACAAGCGCTTGTTTAAAGTCATTAGCTCAACCTTGGCCCCCCCAAAGTTGGAAAAATTGCTATATCACCCCATTATATTTCTATACATTTTTATATTGATACATTGAAATTTCTCAAATTGGCCCCTCTAAATTAATTTTATTCAAATTGGCCCCCCCAATGCCACTTGTCAAGATCCGCCCCTGATGGTTGGCATTGCTTCGAAGAAAGGTTTGAGCCTTTGTCCATTGACTTTGTACTGCTTCTGATTTTCTGGATTCTTGATCATCACGGCTCCATTAGGATGTGCTTGAATCACTTCAAAAGGTCCATACCATCTTGATATTAGCTTCCCAGGATGATACTTCAATCGACTATTGAAAACTAAAACCTTTTGACCTTCATGAAACGATCTTCGCAAAATTCCTTTGTCATGGATAGCTTTCGTTTTCTCCTTGTAAATCCTTGAATTCTCATATGCTTCGTTCCTAATTTCTTCAAGCTCTTGTAATTGTAGCATCCTTTGAATTCTAGCTTTGTCAAAGTTGAGATTGCATTGCTTTACTGCCCACCATGCTTTGTGTTCTATTTCTACAGGAAGGTGACACGTCTTACCAAACACAATTCTGTATGGGGACATACCAAGTGGTGTCTTGTAAGCTGTACGATAGGCCCATAAAGCATGTCCTAGTCGCATACTCCAATCTTTTCTTTGAACATTAATTATCTTCTCCAAAATCAGCTTCACTTGACGGTTTGATATTTCAGCTTGACCACTGGTTTGAGGATGATATGAAGTAGACACCTTATGGTTGACTCCATATTTTTCGACTAGTGCTTGCACAATCTTGTTGCAGAAGTGAGTTCCACGATCACTGATAAGGAGTCTTGGTATCCCAAATCGATGAAGAATATTATTCTTCAAGAATTTGACCACTGTTCTTGCATCATCCTTCTCTGTAGCAACAGCTTCCACCCATTTAGAAACATAATCCACAGCTAGAAGAATGTAGTACTTCTTATTTGATGGAGGAAAAGGTCCCATGAAATTAATCCCCCATACATCAAAGACTTCAACAACGAATATAGGTGATTGAATCATTTGATTCCTTTTTGATATGCTTCCAACTTTCTGGCAGCGTGGACAAGTCTTGCAATAGTCATAAGAGTCCTTAAAGATTGTAGGCCAATAAAATCCGCAGTCCAAAATCTTCCTTGCAGTCTTCTTGTGTCCAAAGTGGCCTCCACACTCATCACTGTGGCAGAACTTCAAAAGCGATTGAATCTCATTATCAAGAATGCATCTTCTCATGACTTGATCAGAACCATGTCTCCACAAATATGGATCATCCCATAGATAATACTTAGCATCACTTATGATCTTCAACTTTTTTCCTTTGCTAAGATCTGAAGGTAGACGACGAGCGACTAAGTAGTTGGCTATATAAGCATACCAGGGAAGTTGAGAAACAACAAATAAGTCTTCAAAGGGTAATGCTTCACTGATTGCAGTTTCTTCTTCCTTGCCTTCAATTCTGCTTAGATGATCAGCTACAACGTTTTCAGCTCCCTTCTTATCCCTTATTTCGATATCAAATTCTTGAAATAACAAAAGCCATCACATAAGCCTAGCTTTTGCTTCTTTCTTTGACATTAGATATCTCAAAGCAGCATGATCGGAGTAGATTATCACCTTAGATCCCAAGATATATGGACGAAACTTCTCCAAAGCAAAGACAACGGCAAGCATCTCTTTTTCTATGGTGCTGTAGTTCTTCTGAGCAGCATCTAAAGTTCTTGAAGCATAATAGATAACATGTGGTACCTTGTCTACTCTCTGACCTATAACACCTCCAATAGCGACGTCACTTGCATCACACATGATCTCGAACGGTAGTTTCAATCAGGTGGCTTCACAATTGGAGTGGTGGTGAGTGCAGTCTTCAATTTGTCAAATGCTTCTTTGCAATCTTCTCCAAACTCGAACTCTACATCTTTCTGAAGTAATCGACACATGGGTGCTGAGATCTTTGAAAAGTGCTTGATGAATCTTCTTTAGAATCCAACATGGCCTAAGAATGAACGAATATCTTTGACACATGTTGGATAAGACAGGTTCTGAACAACATCAACTTTGGCTTTGTGGACTTGCATCCCTTCTTTGGATACCACATGGCCTAGAACAATGCCTTGCTCTACCATGAAGTGACACTTTTCGGCATTCAATACCAGTTTGGTTTCAACACACCTTTTTAAGATGTTCCAAATTATGAAGGCATTGATTTAAGCTATCTCCATAGACTGTAAAATCGTCCATGAATACTTCCATCTTACCTCCAACATAATCTTGAAAGATGCTCATCATACACCTTTGAAAAGTTGCCGGTGCATTGCATAAACTAAAAGGCATCCTTGTGTAAGCATACGTACCAAAAGGGCATGTAAAGGTGGTCTTCTCTTGATCTTCAGGTATGATTGGAATCTGAACGTATCCTGAATACCCATCCAGAAAACAGTAGTAGGATTTGCAAGCTAATCTCTCCAGCATCTGGTCGATGAATGGCAGTGGAAAGTGATCCTTCCTCGTGGCAGCATTCAGCTTGCTGTAGTCAATGCATACTCTCCATCCATTCTGCAGTCTTTAAGGAACTTGCTCTCCATCCTTGTTTTCTACGACGGTGAATCCAGACTTCTTTCGAACTACTTGGACAGGCCTGACCCATTTACTATCTGATATAGCATAAATGAGACCAGCTCCAAGTAATTTGAGAACTTCTTCTTTGACAACTTCAGCGAGATTTGGATTTAGTCTTCTTTGTGGCTGTTGAACTGCTACTGCATCATCTTCAAGTCGAATCCTATGCATGCATACAGTAGGACTTATTCCTTTGATATCAGCTACAGTCCATCCAATGGCTTCCATGTACTCTTTCAGAACTCTAATTAGTTGTTATTCTTGTAAATTATTCAATTTACTTGAAATAACAACAGGCAAGGTCTCCTTATCTCCAAGGAAAACATGCTTCAGGCCTTTAGGAAGTGGTTTCAGTTTGACTTCTGGTGGCTGAATAATGGATGGCAAGGGTTTAGGCGTCGGCTTCAAACTGATGTACGAAACCGATGCTTTATCTTCAACAGCAAGTAGTGTCTCCAAATCTCTGATGGTTTCCGCTACATCTTGAGGCGTCAGGACTTCTACTTCCTTGATTTCTTCTTCATGCAAACTCTTTGTAAGTACCACTTCAAATTCATCTTCTTGGTGGAGTGCTTGTACTTGCTCAAAGCAGGAATCAATTGCGTCGATGGCATAGATGGAATGGATCTCAGCTGGAGCCCTCATGGCTTCAAAAATATTGAATTTAATTGGCTTCCCATCAAATTCCATACTGAGTATTCCATCTTGTGCTTCAATCTTCATCCTTGCTATTGTCAGAAACGGTCTTCCTAGCAGCAACGACAAATGAGGTAGATGAAAGACAAAATCTCCTATCTGCACTAAAACATCCTCAACTAAACCCTCAGGCTTAAGCTTAGTTCTATCAGCAAATTGAATAGTAAGATCAGTTTCAAGTAGTAATTCTATTTTCAATTGCATATAGATAGAGTAAGGCATTATATTAATTGAAGATCCTAACTCACACATAGCATTATCTATCTTATTCTTTCCTATCTTGTAAGGAATAGAAAAAGATCCTAAGTCATTGCATTTATGGTGCAATTTCCTTTGATATGTAGCAGATACATTCTCATTCATGCAAACATATTTTTCAGAACAACTACTCTTAATGATGCATAATTCCTTGAGAAAAGAAGCATACCATGGTACCTTTGCTATTTCAACAACCAAAGGAATGTTTACCTCTAATTTCCGGAGTAAATTGAGTTGATTTGCAAACCTTTGAGGAAATGGTGGTGGATCATACTTGGCTTGTATCTCTTCCATCCATTCAGCTTGAAGTTGATCGGCTTTTGATGATGAAAGTTGATCTTCCTTTCTTTTGGTTGAAATCTCCTCTTCACTTGGCATTGGTTTATCGGATTCAGCAACTGGTGGTGGTATAACAGGGAAAACAGGTGCTGGTAGTGGTGGTATTGCAGGTGGGGATGGAACATCAGGCAATTCCATATTTTGTGCATCCCAATGTTGAGTTTCTTCAATTGCATTTACTCCGTACCCTTTTGTGTTTCCGTTCATATGCCCTGCTGGTGGTGGCATAAGATTTTGGGTAAACATGTTCATCATATTTGTAAACATCTTCACTAAATCCCCTTGTTGAGCAGCCATCGATTTGATAGTTGCTTCAAGGTTATTTAGTCGTTCCTTTACAGGCTCGGATGACTTGGATGACACATCTCCATTAGTAGTACTGAACTGGTACACGTTTTCAGCCATTGTGTTGAGCAGCTTCCTTGCTTCTTCTGGGGTCGTGAGTGTAAGGCTTCCTCCACTAGCAGTGTCAACATAGGTGCGATCTTCATAGATAAGTCCATTATAAAAGTGCTGGATCAAGAGTGCTTCGTTGTTGTTGTGGTAGGGGCAACTTGCGCAGATCTTGTTGTATCTCTCCCAGTATTGGTGCCACTTTTCTACTTGTAGTTGTTGACAAGTGTTGATATTTCTTCTGACGTCAGCACACTTTGCTTCTGGAAAGTATTTTTTCAAAAACACTGTCTCCATTCCCTTCCAAAAATTTATGGATTTTGATGGCAAACTTAAGAACCATCTCTTGGCTTTTCCTTCTAATTTTAAAGGAAAAGTTCGAAGCTTTGCTTCCTCTTCAGGTATCCCAATAATTGCGGCACACTTGATGAAGAAGCTTTGTAGATGTTCATGAGGGTTCTGATGAGATTCTCCTTGAAAAATTGGCAGCATGCGGATTACTGCTGACGGCAGTTTACAAGTCATATCCAAAGCTGGATAATCAATGCAGAGTGGCGGAATCTCACTATTGAAATTCAGCTCCCGTAACGTACGTGATTGCTCCATTGGATCTTCTCTGCAAAACAAAGATGATCAAGTCCAAATTTAATAGAAAAAGAAAAGAAAAAGAAAGTAAAACACAATCTCCCCGACAACGACGCCAAAATTTATGATCGGTCGTCAGCAAATCATAAAAATAATCCCAACAATTACTAAATATAAATAGCTAGGGCAAGTAGGGGTCGATCCCACAGAGAGATAGGTTATTATTCTTTTTCTTAAAAACAAAATAAAATAAAGAAAATTTTGGAAGTAGAATTAAATTAAATCTAGCAAACCAGTAAAATTAACTAAGAAAGCAATCAAGAAAATTAAAGAAAACAATTAATTAAAAAGCAGTGAATAGATTGAGAAATCAATTAAAGAAAACCCTCCAACATAGAATTAATCTCCCTCTTGACATAAATAACATGGATCATTGATATCTAAAGATTATGAAAACATTGAATAGCTTGCTTGGAATTTAATCCTAAATTAGATAAAACTCTTCATCCAGTTGTGAATTATCCCTTTTATTCTTTAAACAATTACCTCTTGATCCAGTGTGATAATTACTCAAGAATAAAGCATTAAGAACTAGTAATTTACAAGCACAACGAGCAATTAAAATTGGCCATTGACTCTTATCTCTCTTGGAAAGAAGATCCTTCACTTCTAATTGCTACTCACAATTAAATCCAAAGATCCTTCAAGATTTAATTTAGCTAATGCAAACTTAATTATCATGATAGTGTCGACTCCAATCAATCAAACAAGTTAACATAGAATTCATGTAGAGATTTAAGAAATACCCAAAACAATTTTCATATATAAGCACAAAATCTCACCATGATATAAGTCAAGAGATCAATTAAATTCTACATTGGAGATAAGAAAAGGATTACTCACTCATGAATTGAGTGAGCATTGATAGACATTTATTTTACTTAGTTATCTATGCTTAATTTGTATATTTTTAATGCCTATCTTGTTTTATTTCTACCTAGTTGCTTTGTTTTTGTCTTATAGGTACTTTTGAAGATGCTAATGATGAAAGAGGACAATTCAAGGTGATTTCGTGAAGTATTTGGAGAAACTATTCGGATCTCGGGACTTGACTACGAAATGGACAGCAATGGAATTGCAATTCAAGCAAAGAACAAAAAGATGAAGTTCCTATTACTCCCTGTGAGTGGGGAGGTACCCATGCCGAACCTGTCAAGCTCCTGGAAGCAAATAACTTTCTAAGGCTCCCCGAGAGTGGGGAGATACCCTTGCCGCGCACAGGGAGACTCCTGGACAGATTGCGAATTTCAGCAGACAAATCCTATTTGCAGTGGGCTTTATTCCATATTTTTCCTTATATTATTTCCTACCTCTATTGGGCTTAATGGGTCCAAGTAGTCCTAGATTCCTAGTCCTTTTAGCAATTGGATTGTTTTATTTTGACTTTTAGCTTTTCCTTAGTTAAATAGGAATATAAATTTGAAGCCAAAAAAGGGACTTAGATGTAAAACGAGACAGCTCTCTCTTTATTCTTTGGTTGGAGCAACTTTTTGAGCGGCGTTATTTTGTTTGTATTTTGGGCATCGATTTCTTCTTCCACTTCTTGAATTGAAGACTCAAAAATCGGTTCTATTTCTCTTCTCATGTCTTTGGGTTTTATTAATTCAATTGATAATTGTGTTTTTATTCCCAATAACATGAGTAGCTAATTTTCTTGTTCCTTGCTTAAACTAATGGGTTGATTTGTGAGAATTGTTCTTAAATTGAATATTCATCTTAGTATTCTATAATTCCGGATTTATTTTTATGTTTTTATAATTCTTGTTAATTTGGGTGATCAACTTATTAATTAGGATTATAAATCTATTGCTAGTTGGAATTCTGTACCGTTTGGTTATTTTCACATGGTAGTAACTAGTGAATAGGAGGGGTTATCGAGAGATAGCTGGAACTCACTAGGGAATTATGGATGTAAATTGAATGCTCACCCGTTTGGGGAGTGTTATTTGTGAAGGCTAAAATTCACTAAACTTAATGTTGTTGAACCTTGAATTCATTGTGCGTTTGCCATAAGGTTAGGACCTCAATTAGGCTAGTTAATAGCGTTCGCTTTAATTAGTATTGTGGTGAATTAATGGGATTGATTAGCGTTTGTTGTCAATCTACACCTTCTATTTTGATGAATATGTTAACTTCTTTTGTTTCTATGATCAGATCAACCTAATTAGTCAAGCTTGGGATTGGAAGTCTTCTCATAATTATCTTTCTTCTATTTTAATTACTTGCAATTTAGTTTAATTATTTCAATTTTAGTTCATAGTTTATTTTCAATTATTCAAAACCCCCTGATTTATTTTTGTTGTTAGAAAGTAGTTAGTGAACAACTCCTTGAGGATCGACCTAGACTTGCCCTATCTATAGGAAGGTTTAGTAATTTATTTTTGGTGGTAAATGACACCTATCAAGCATCCACAATGAAGAAGAAGAAAACTTATCTATGGATGAAGAAGAAGAGGGTGGCGGCGGCTCCAAGGCTATCTCCTCCAAATCTTCAAGCAAATCTACAATATTTTTCTTATGAGAATAAAATACAATACATAAAAACCTAGACAATACATAAAAACCTAGACCTAAGAAAAACCTATTTTTCTTATGAGAATAGAATACAATACATAAAAACCTAGACCTAATGTGGCTATTTATAGGGGAAAAATAACCTAAAGACTCCTATTAGACTTAGGATAGGACTCTAGGACGTTCTAGGCTCTAACTTGATCTCCAAGTTGGATTAAAAGTCTTCCTAAGGTCAAATCCAAGTGAAAGTAGGATCCTGAAATTTCCAGAAATCGCACAGCAACTTCGACATCCGTTTCGGGCTTGAAAAAGGGAGAACTGGGTTTCGGACTTCAAAGGAAAGTTGTAGATCTCGGAATTAGCTTTCCAACAGCTACTCATGGGCCTAAAACGGACATCTGAGCAGAAAGTTATGGCCTTTTTACCGAGACTGCGTTGAATCCTAATCCAAGTAGGACTAGTATCGGGAATTTGCGGAAATTGAATATTCACTTGGGCTTAAATGGCACAAATTGGGATTTTAACTCCAATTGTGGACTTATATGGGTTGAGCAATATCCCATATAAAATATCCAAAATTCTAAAGCTTCCGAGCTTCATCAGGCCTTGTCTTCAATCCTTTGCGATAAAAGCTTCAATCTTCAATTCTTGCTTCTTGAAATAATTCTTTATTAATCTTCAAGTCTTCAAATTATCTTCAAGAAATCTTTAAACAGGAACTTCGAATCTCCAAATCTATACTCAAAATAACTTTGCTCATATCTGTGTAAAAAGTCATCAAAATAACTCTAAAAGTAGTGAAAATTAACAAATTTCCACTATTACATCTCTTAGAAACTCAAAACACAAATATTAACAAAATAAGGTAAATTAGAGCATAAATCTATACTATATATAAAAGTACGAATAAGGGAAAACTTTATGTTTTCCGATTGTACCCTTATTTTTAAAACATATTTCCAATTTTACCCTTTTTTCTAAAACATATTTCTAAATTGTCATTACTAAATAATATTTTAATTATTCCATTATTTTTTAATCATAAATTATTCCATTATCAATTATTAGATTATATAATACATTATAAGAAAGTCAATTTGCCTTTTTATTTCCAACGTCCTATTTAATTTTGTCTTTTGTTTTTGTTTCCAATCGTTGTATTTGATTTTTCTTCTTGTCTTTGTCTTTGATTGTACCCCTTTTTCAAATATATTTCTAAATTGACATTATTAAAATTTATTACTTGAAAATTAATTATAAAATTTCAATTTATACCGAATTGTAAGTTTTGTAAAATTGATTTTCATTGACGAACATGCAAATTTCTACGAATAATAGTAAACTTTATGTTTTTCGATTGCACCCTTTTTTCCAAATATATTTCTAAATTTCCATTATCAAAATTTAGTATAATTTTATTAATTAAAAATTTTAATTTAAACCGAATTATAAGTTTGTCAAATTGATTTTAGTTGATGAACATGTAAATTTCCTTTACTATTATTTTTTTGAATTTAATATTTTACTTTTAATTTCAATTTTTAAATGTCAATAAAAAGATTAAACTAACACTAACACTAACACATACAATACTATTGTTTGTGAAGCTCCATGTCTTCGTGATATTATGATTTTGATTTTCTTGTCTCTATGTGGTTATCAAAATTTCATAAGATAGTTATTATAATTTCATGAGGAGGTTATCAAAATTCCATAGTGTGGTTACCAAAATTTCATATGGAAGTTATCAAAATTTCATTGTGTGGTTACCAAAATTTCATAGGATCAGGTTATTAAATAGGTTGGTTATTGAAATTTCATAGGTTGGTTAATTATCACAATTTTATAGAAAGGTTATCAAAGATATATCAAAATGTCATAGCGAGGTTATAAGAATTTCATAGTGTGGTTAACAAAATTTCATTTGGAGGTTACTAATATTTCATGGGGAGGTTATCAAAAGTTTATAGTGTGGTTATGAAGGTTATAAAAGTCTCAATTTCATAAGGAGTACCAAAATTTGATAGAAGGTTATCAAATCTCATAGAGTGATTATCGAAATTTCATAGAGATCAGATTATCAAAATTTATAGGAAAATTATCAAAATTTCATAGTGTTGTTATCAAAATTTCAAAGCGAGGTTATCAAAATTACATAATGTGATTATCAGAATTTCATAGAGGGGTCAACAAAATTTTATAAAGAGGTTATCAAAATTTCATAAAGAGGTTATCAAATTTTCAAAATGTGATTACAAAAATTTCATAGTGGTATTTCTGGGGAGGTTATCAAAATTTCATAATATGGTTACCAAATTAGGAATGTTATTAAACTTTTATTATGAAGGATATCAAAATTTCAGGGTGGATATCAAAATTTAATAGTTTAGTTTTCAAAATTTTATAAGAGGATTATCAAAATTTCATAGTATATATGTAGATCAAAATATCATAGGGAGATTAACAAAATTTCATAATGAGGTTATCAAAAAATCATAGGGAGATTATCAAAATTTGTAGTTATCAAGATTTCATAAGAAAATTATCAAAATTTTATAGGGAGGTTTATCAAAATTTTATAGGAAGATTTATCAAAATTTCATAACGAGGTTATCACAATTTCATAGTGTGATTATCAAAATTTCAGAGTGTAATTGCTAACAATTCATATGGAGGTTTTTAAATATTCATAATGTGGTTATCAATATATAGGTGATATTATGATTTTGATTTTCTTGTCTCTATGTGGTTATCAAAATTTCATAAGATAGTTATTATAATTTCATGAGGAGGTTATCAAAATTGCATAGTGTGGTTACCAAAATTTCATATGGAAGTTATCAAAATTTCATAGTGTGGTTACCAAAATTTCATAGGATCGTGTTATTAAAATTTCTTAGGGTGGTTATTGAAATTTCATAGGGTTGTTAATTATCACAATTTTATAGAAAGGTTATCAAAGAGATATCAAAATTTCATAGCGAGGTTATAAGAATTTCATACTGTGGTTAACAAAATTTCATTTGGAGGTTACTAATATTTCATGGGGAGGTTATCAAAATTTTATAGTGTGGTTATGAAGGTTATAAAAGACTCAATTTCATAAGGAATACCAAAATTTGATAGAAGGTTATCAAATCTCACAGACTGATTATCGAAATTTCATAGAGATTAGATTATCAAAATTTCATAGTGTTGTTATCAAAATTTCAAAGCGAGGTTATCAAAATTACATAATGTGATTATTAGAATTTCATAGAGGGGTCAACAAAATTTTATAAAGAGGTTATCAAAATTTCATAAAGAGGTTATCAAATTTTCAAAATGTGATTACAAAAATTTCATAGTGGTATTTATGGGGAGGTTATCAAAATTTCATAATTTGGTTACCAAATTAGGAAGGTTATTAAACTTTTATTATGGAGGATGTCAAAATTTCAGGGTGGATATCAAAATTTAATAGTTTAGTTTTCAAAATTTTATAAGAGGGTTATCAAAATTTCATAGTATGTAGATCAAAATATCATAGGGAGATTTAAAAATTTTCATAATGAGATTATCAAAAAATCATAGGGAGATTATCTAAATTTGTAGTTATCAAGATTTCATAAGAAAATTATAAAAATTTTATAGGGAGGTTTATCAAAATTTTATAGGAAGATTTATCAAAATTTCATAGCGAGGTTATCACAATTTCATAGTGTGATTATCAAAATTTCAGAGTGTAATTGCTAACAATTCATATGGAGGTTTTTAAATATTCATAATGTGGTTATCAATATATCATATGGAGGTTATCAATATCTCATACTGTTGGTTATCAAAATTTCATTGGGAAGTTATCAAAATTTCATATTGAGGTCTTCAAAATTCCTTACGGAGGTTAACAAAATTTCATAATGGGATCATAAAAAATAGTGTAATTATCATAATTTAATAGAGAGGTTATCATAATTTCATATAAATATTTCATTTAAGCACATTGGGCCACGTGCAACGCGCGTGAAAGCTAAAACTAGTAGATCCAAAAACATAGTAAAATAGCCATAAAAATAGGGTTGTTTTTTATTCGATCATCTCTTCACTTACTCATATTTATCTTTCTTTATTTTAATCCTTCATTAGTTTCAACTCAATTAATGGACACCCCTATATAAACTAACAGTAGAGAAGTTTGATTTGTGGTTCCAAAAGATAGAGTTCTTTTTGAGGCACTAGTTGCCAAAAATGTCTTTATACTTGAAGCAATCACGCTGCTTATGGAGATTTATAACTGTACTTGTTTTTGTTGCTGAATTTGCTATCCATGGCTTCACTTATGCTGAAAAAGGTACTGTTTAATTATTTTGCAGGAGATTCATCTCTTTCTAACTTTTATTTTTTTCTTCTTTTTTTGATAACATATATAGATCAAGAGTTACGTTTATGTATACTTATTTTGATTACATGATATGGTTTGAACTTATACAGAATATGATCAATATGTATCATATATTGTGTAGTAATTTATTTTGACCAGCATTTTAATATATATTTCCTTCTATTTATAAATAAAAACCTTAAAAAGCAAATAGAGAACATTCAAAATTTTAATTTCACAATATGTGTATTAAATTATGTGATCAAGTTTGATTAATTTCGATCGAGAAAAATACAACTTTGATTGGACATTAAAGATAAAAATGAATTGATAATAACATGGCTAAAGTCCTCTATTTCTTTAAAAAAAAAAAAGTGAACCGCAAGGTGCACTAAACATTTCGTCGATCTTAAAAGTGAACCGCCTCCACCTAATTATAACATAACTATAACATGACGAATTTGAGTAGGAATTTAATTATTTAAATGGAAATGTTAGATAATTATAACTAATTTGTTGAATTAGCTTCGTTGTTTTTTCCTTGACACGAGAGGAACAGAAAATTTTAATTCGTGAGGAACAGATAATTATAAGTAAGTTGTTTTTTCCGTGTCAAAATTTTAATTCGTTGTTCCTTGACACGAGAGAAACAGAAAAATATATTTAGTATTACTAAAAAATCTTTTGTGCATGCAACTCCTAATTTCAGCTTTATCGAAGAAGCAACTTCAGCACCACGAAATTCAACCTACGACTACATAATCGTGGGCGGAGGAACCGCCCGCTGTGCGGTGGCCGCAACCCTTTCTTCAAAAGCAAACGTGCTAGTCTTGGAAAGAGGAGGTTCACCGTATTCCAACACCACCAAGAGAAGGAAAGAAAACTTCATTTCCACACTTACGGATAGGGGCGGATCCAGGATTTTTGTTGAGTGGGGGCAAAATTTTTATCAATTATTAGCACTATTGATCACTTAAAAATTTTTGTCAAATCTCATTAACAAACCAACTTTAAAATTAGAAATTTGTTATATGAACCACGAAGAAAAAATTTGTAAAGAAAATTTAAGGGTTAAATAAACATTTCAAATCAATTTTACTAATAATAAAATATGTTTCATATTTTATATATTAATATATATTAAATAATAATTAGAAATTACAAAATATCATTAATCAAACCTAAAATTCATACTTTATTAAGGGAAAAAAACTAATATTTAAGTTGGTGTTCTTTTATCTTGATAGTGCATATATATACTCTACAATATGGTCAAAAAGGTACTCAACATTATATTATTTATATACGTACATATATTTAAAGGGGGAAAATACAATATTCATTTGTTTTCAAGGATAAGAGAAGTTTATTTATAATAAAGAAAAAATTTGAAACAAAAGATTTTAAATCAATTTAAAAAGAGCCTAAATATGCAAATAAGAAAAAGATACTAGAGGTGAATGAGTCATATGGTAATGTCCTACAATGTAAAAGGTAAAAGAGTGGGAACCGAGAAGAAATACTTGTAAATAGTAATATAGCCAATCACAGAAAAAAGAAAGCTCATCACAATAGTAATATAGTCAATCACAAAGGAAAGAAAGCTCATCAAATAGTACATATTTATCTCTTGTCATTGTATATTTAAAGGGTGGCAGCGGGGCAAAGTATTCCATATCACGAAAACTAATAAAATTTCTGACGGTACTATACATGAACTCATGGATTCCAGTGGGGGCAGCTGCCTCCACTGCCCCCACACTGGATCCGCCAGTGCTTACGGACACCTCTCCGGATTCATTTTCACAAGCATTCATTTCCGAGGATGGAGTTCCCAACAATCGAGCACGCGTTCTTGGCGGTGGAACAGCCATTAACGTGGGATTTTACTCACGTGCCCAACCACTCTTCATAAGGCAACTTGGTTTGGATGAAGCATTAGTTGAAGATTCTTACAAGTGGGTGGAAAGGAAGTTGGTCTATAGACCAAATTTGTTGCAATGGCAAAGTGCGGTGAGAAATGGGTTGCCTGAAGCAGGGGTTTTGCCATACAATGGCTTCACTTATCATCATATTAATGGGACTAAAATTGGTGGAACCATTTTGGATAGAAATGGGTATAGACATACCGCAGCGGATTTGCTTGAGTATGCTGATCCGAAGAGGATTAAGGTTTACGTGCATGCTGTTGTGAACAAGATCATGTTTACTGCACAAGGTATACGAATTAATTATAATATTTATATTATTATATGAACTATTTGCAAGTAAAAATTGTTCTCTTGGGGTTTGGGGGGGTAAATTACTATTTTTAGCTAATGAGAAATGTTTGCGTTCGGTAGCTAATTATTAAAGAATTTTAGCTAGGTTAGTTATGCTCGGAGTTTAGAGCTTTAATTAGCTAGGTTAGTTATTTTTTAAATTAGAAGCCGAATCCAATTCATAATTTACTCAAATTCTAAATATATAAAACTATGATAATGATAATGATAATGCTATTAGAAGGGTTCTATTTGTTGTACAAATGATTTGAACATAGAGTTACTTCCACCCAATCCAATAGACAATATACCTAGATATGTTGGTTTATTCATCATAATAATCATTTTAGTCGTTAAAAAGAAGATTTTCCCAATTTTTTTAGCATATGCATAATATACCAAACAAAATTTATACTGAATAATACAGAACCTAAATTAATCCTAATAAGTTTAGTATTTAATGAGGAAATTGTTATACTAATACGGGGTTGGATCGAGTGGTAAGCGGCTCGTTTCAACTTAACCTTGCATATACAGTCGTTTCCGTTGGTAGACTCACCCATCAAACTCAGTACTGACGTGGGTCAAATCCGGATTAGCCAAAATAAAGCTCTATGTACTGGGTCTGGGTGGGGAAAAAAAGGAAATTATTATTGATATTTTGATTGCCAATTATACTAATATTTCAATGCCCTAACTTTTGTTTGTCGCAAGATGGATCGAAACCGAAAGCTCAAGGGGTGATCTTTTATGACGCAAGAGGAGAAAGGCACACGGTATTGTTGAAGAATGGGTGGAGGAGTGAGATCATTTTAGCAGCTGCTGCAATCGGAAGTCCACAATTACTATTGCTTAGTGGCATTGGGCCAACCTCTCAGCTCGAGCCACTTGGCATCGAGGTGGTGCGGAACAAAACCATGGTGGGCCAAGGAATGGGTGATCCTCCATCAAATGGTCTCGTAATTCCTTCTCCTCTGCCTATTGAGCTAGCGCTCGCCACAACTGTTGGCATTACCAAATTTGGTAGCTATATCGAATCAGCCTGTGGCTATGATTTTACTGCTCTTTATGGCTCTGCATCTCAAACTCGAACTCTTCCCAAAAATGTCACCGCATCCTTTACTAAGGTACTATGCTTTTTTATTATGATTATTAATTGGTTAACTACGTCAAAATTAGTTTAAGAAATTCTATCTTTTCAGACCGGGGAAAGCAGTATGGCATCCCTAGAAGCAATGGGTAATCCAATAGCAAAATCTTGGGAATATTTTAGAGACAATTAGGGGTCCAATCTCAAAGGGTTACCTTGAACTTCGAAACACAAACGCAAGTGACAACCCAAAGGTAAGGTTTAACTACTTGCAAGCACCGGGGGACTTGAGGAGATGCGTACAAGGCATGGAAACATTGATAAATGTCGTCAACTCCAAATCATTCTCGACATTTCGTTACAGAAACACAACAACACAAGATTTACTAAACATGGTGTTGAACCAGAGACCGAATCATCGTAATTCCACAGTGACTTCTTTAGAACAGTTCTGTAGAGACACTGTGAACACGCTTTGGCATTATCATGGAGGCTGCTTAGTTGGAAAAGTTGTTGATCGAGATTAAAAAGCTGTTGGTGTGGAGAGTCTCAGGGTTATTGATGCTTCTACCTTTAATTTTTCCCCTGGGACTAATCCTCAAGCTACAGTTATGATGCTTGGAAGGTATATATGCATGCTAATAAATAAATTCAATTTGTTAACCTTTAATATAGATTGCAATCATTTCTTACATTGACAATGATGTGATAGATTTCTCTATTAATTTATGATGGCAGGTATATGGCAATAAGGATTTTGGACAGTAGACGAAGATGAACCCAATCTTATATTCTATACAAGTTTGCATCATAATTTCATATTTGGGTTGAAGCTATGAAAAATGGAAGGAAAGTATATGTTAAAGGACACATAAAAATAAACATTTCGACTCACCCAAAATAAATAAATAAATAAACTTTTCGATCCTTTTCACATCTTCACTGTGTTGTTTTCTATGTGTAATAATTATAACTCCCTCTTTGTCAATTAAACTTGTTGGGTTTGGAAGTTACTTTTACGAATTGTGCACTTTTTACCCCCCTCAACTTTTATTTTGAGCATCCCTTTGTTCCGTCCATTAGGCTAAAATGCTCACAAGACTGCAAGTGGATTGTGATGGACTACATCGTTACACTTTTGACGTGGACGAGACACATAGGATGGAAGTTTTGTAGAGAGTAGAAATTGAACTAAAAAGGTAGAATATTCACAAGATCCCCTGGTGATAAAATTAAATTGAAAGGCTTCTACATAGTGATGGTAGTGAGGAAAAATATTTATTTCTGATAGAAAATATTGTAGGCTTAGGAAAGCATGCATCATTAACATGAGCATAAGCAGGACAACCAAAAATTTTCAAGCCAGTGTAATTAGAGGGTTTATCGTACCATATCTTTTGAGAAGTCTTTAAATCAATCGCAGTTGATGGAGACCTACTCACCAAATAAGCAGCAGTATTAACTGCTTCAGCCCAGAACTTCTTCGACAAACCAGCATTTAGTCGCATGCACCTAGCACACTGCAGAAGTGTTTGGTTCATGCGTTCTGCAACCCCATTTTGATGTGGCGTTCTTCGTACAGTGTAATGCATCACTATACCCTCTTTCTTGCAAAACTCATTGAATTCTTGACCACAGAACTCCAAACCATTATCAGTTCTAAGAGTCTTGATTTGCCGACTGGTACGCTTTTCAATCATAATCTTCCACTCTTTAAACCGATCAAACACCTCATCCTTTGTTTTCAGAGAATATACCCAAACCTTCCTTGAGCAATCATCAATGAAAGTCACGAAATACATGCATCTACTATGAGACTCCATAGGAGCAGAACCCCACAAATCAGAATGAACATAATCAAGAATCCCCTTAAAAGTATGCTTGTTAGAACTAAACTTAACCTTGCGCTGCATACCTAAAACACATGTTTCGCAGAATTTAAGCTTTCCACATTTTAACCCATCTAAAAGACTCCTTTTGCTCAAAATTGTCAGTCCTTGCTCGCTCATATGCCCTAACCCACGATGCCACAATTATGTACGATTATTTGAATCACCAAGAGACTCGGAAACTGCTACTTCTCCTATCACTGAATTGCCTATCAGAATGAAAATCTCGTGTTGTAATTTACCCTTTAGGATAGTCATAACACCTTTTGAAACTTTGATCTGCCCATTTTCACCAGAATATTTATACCCTTGTTTATCAAGAGTACCCAAAGAAATCAAATTCTTCCGGAGTTCAGAAACAAGTCAAGCATCAAACGTTCTAATTGTTCCATCATACGTTTTAATCTGCACTAAACCACTGCCCTTGATACTCAAAGTTGTCTCATCACCCAACATCACACTTCCGTTCCACTCCTTAAAAGTGGTGTACAAGTTCCTTGAAAACGTCATGTGATAAGACGCACCAGTGTCTAGAACACATGTGTTTGCAGAACCTATAGTACTAACAGTTAGAACATCAGTACCTACTTCATCGTCTGAACTCTCCACAAGAGATGAAACCTCTTGAACAATAGCCGCAGTAGCTTTACATTCGATTTCTTCTTCTCATCAGAATTACCTTTCTTGTGCTCAAGACAGTCTTTACGCGGGTGCCCTTTCTCATTACAGTAAAAGCATCGAAGCCTAAATAACCTCGATTTGGAGTGTGGTCTGAATCTAGCAGTCCCGCTACTTTTCTCCTTGTTTCTGCCTCGTGTAACAATTAAACCCGCTTCTCCATCGACATCTGCTGAAACCTTATTCTGCAGTTCCTTCGAAAGCAAAGCGTCTTTAACATCCTTCAGAACAATCGTGTCTCTACCATACAGCATGGTATCCCAAAAATTCTGAAACGACCTAGACAACAAACATAGGAGAATCAGAGCCAAATCCTCATCTTCTATCTTGACTCCAACTCCACCAAGATCAAGAATAATCCCATTGAAGTTATCAAGATGATCTTTTAGCGGTGTATTTTCTGCCATCTTGAATGTGTACAAGCGTTGCTTCTAGTATAACCGATTAGTCAATGGCTTCTTCATATACTTATCATCAAACGTCTTCCACAAACTTGCAACATCTTTCTCCGCGACAACCTCTCTCTAAACCTCATCAGAAAGACTCAACAAGATTGCGCTATGAGCCTTTGTGTTGATTTCTTTTATCTCCTTCTCTGTTGATATTTCAACCAGTATCTCTTTATCAACCGCACCTGCGCAGTTATGCTGAATCATCATCGCCTTCATCTTTATCTTCCATAAGATGAAATCTTTTGACCCATTGAATTTCTCAATGTCGAATTTCCCTGATGAAGACATCTTGAATCGCAAAACCCTAAATCTCAGAAAAAACGATTTCTCAATAAACCCTTATGAACATATACCAGGGACCAATCAAGAAATCCAATCCAAGCTCTGATACCAGTTGTTGCGATTAAAGAAGCCTAAAATAATAAACAAGAAGAAGAAGATTTTACGTGATTCGACGTCCATGAGCAGAGAGAGATTCTTATTAATTTTGGGAGAAAACGATACAACACACCAAGAATACAGTATATAGACCCCTTATATAAACATAGGGTATTTAGTTCCTATTCTAAGTAGGAGAACTAATCCATACCGCGCAGGGGCTTCGCCCCCCACACCCCCTACGCCTATTCTACATCTTCCCCGCATGAGGTCAGTGCTGGGCTGCGGTCTCGGTCCTTTGGCCCGATCCCTCCGCTTCCATCGTAGACGTCTAGGAAAAATCCACAAAATTCGTAACTCCACAAATATCGGGTCGGGTTACAATTCGGGTCGGGTTAACAAGAATTTCAGGCACAAATAACAAAAAGCATGGTTAGCTGGTTTAAGAGCTTGCGTATGTTCAATTAGGAAAAGCAAAAGTTTGAACAAAACAGAGCAAGATGCTTTAGAAAATGCAAGGGAGGATAGAAGAATTGGTCGAAGATTTTTTTTTTTGTAAGATCAATTCTTACGGAAATTGGTAATAATTATGATAGTCATACTCGCTTGCACGACAAGAAACAATGTGAAATTTCAGTAACTTTAACTCATTCACTTCATGGAATTGGAAACAATTTGATGAATCAATCTACAGCAATTGTTTGTTTCTTGGAAAACATTGGACATTCCCTTATGGGTAATTACACAATAATAATAGTATGTGGTTTGAGTCAAAATAAAAATACCGTTTTGTTATGAATATTTATGTATCATATGGATGTCCATGAATCGAATAATAGATGGATAAGATTGTTGATTTGGTAGATTGATACACATTTACCTATGTATTTAGTTCATCCCCTTGTATTTAAGGTGATGTATCTATGTGCCTATAAATAGGTTATTTCCCTTGTTATGGAACTACATGAATAAGAACAATTTCTCCCCTTCTCCACATTCTTTTCTTCTCTATATTCTCTTGTCTTTTCCATACTTAAATTTTTTACTCCCTTACTTTATTTTGTTATCATTTTACAACACATTATCAGCACGAAAAGCTCTAAGCGATCAACATCAAAAGTTTAATCTTACAAGTTTAAGTGACGATCAAGAAGTTTAAAAAGATCCAACTTTAACCGACGATCAAGAAGCTCAAAAAGATCAAGATTGAAAGTTTAATCATACAAGTCTACGGAGATTGAAAATTGAATCATACAAGTCTAAGGTTAGATATTTTATTTTACAAAGTTTATTTAACATGCATAATTTCCTTCTTCTACCTTTGTTTATCATGCATAATCTCTTATACGAATCTAGATGTGTTAGATTCAAATCCATCTTTGAATAGCCACCAAAGTCAATTTGAAACACCAAGACTCCTAGACTTGTAGAACTCGATAAACCTAACCTAGTCTTCTTCTTCGTTCGTCGGCCTTAAGCTCTTGATCGAGTTAAAAACAACCCTATTTTTATGGCTATTTTCCTATGCTTTTTACTATTTTTATATGTATTTTAACTCTATTTTATAAGTATTTGTGTTTTTAGGTCTTGAAGACAAGAAAAGTGGAAACTTATTGTTTTTCACTCTTTTTGTAGCTATTTTGGCGACTTTTTTCTCAATTATGGACTTAGTTATTTGGGGTGAAGATTTGAAGATTCGAAATTCGTGTTTGAAGATTATTTTTTAGGTCTTGAAGATTACTCCATTTCCTTTTTCCATTTTCCAGTAGATTATTATTTGAATAGACATTAATTCTAACAATATTTCATTTTTCATTTATCTTAATTTCTATTACATAAAGATAAAATTTTACTTAGAATCGAAATCACTTAATTCCAATCATAAATCGAAAAACCCGACGCGAATGCACGGGGATAATATCTAGTATATATTATACTTCAACTTAGAAATTACTCATAATCAATTTAAAATTAACAAAAGTGGGTTAGCCTGCACATACGCTGCAAGCAATTTTTTTAAATTTAGACCTGGGTTTACACGTGAGTAGGCCCTTTGAATTTGGACTTATAATAAGTCTGTTATAACTCTTAAACACATAGGAGAAAAGAAAAAATATGGGTTGTTACCTCTATCCTCAAAAAAACTAGATTGGTGCTTTTAGTTATAATAATGAAAAAAAAATCGAGTTTTTTATCGGGTTCGGATAGTTAACAAGTAGTTGATAATTTATTCTAGTAAGATACAAGTAGTAATTTAAAAAAAATAATCGGGTAGTTATAGGATTTCGGGTACCCTAGAAAATAATAGGTAAGGTATGGGTACCTCAAAATTCGCGGGTACCCTACCTGGTTGCATCCCTAAATATTTACAAATAAATGAATAATATTTGGCTAAATGTTCAAATTGGTCCTTAATGTTTGCAAAAATACTCAAATAAGGGTTTAGCCTTTTAATTTGGTTAATTAAGTGTCTAATGTTGCAAAATCAGCTTAAATTACTTCCTGTCGTCAAATTGACTGCCTAACAAACCCCAAAATCTTAGGGACTAAAATTGACTATATGGACTTATTTGAGCCAATTTTGCAACATTAACAACTGATTTGAGCCGATTTTGCAACTTTTGGGGCTTAATTAAAGTTAAATGTTTAAATTGGTCCCTAACATTTACGGAAATGCTCAAATAAGGACCTAACTTTTTAATTTGATTAATTAAGTCCCTGACATTGCAAAATCGGCTCAATTGAGTCCCTGGCGTCAAATTGAGAGCCTAATAAATCCCAAAATGTTAGGGACTTAAATTGACTGTAGGGACTGATTTGAGCCGATTTTGTAACGTTAGGGACTTATTTAAACCGATTTTGCAAAATTTGTGACTTAATGAATTAACCAAATTAGATAGTTAGGCCCTTATTTGAGTATTTTCGCAAACATTAGAGACTAATTTGAGCAATTACCTTTAACTAACCAAATTAGAAATTAGCCCGCCCTTGAGTATTTTTGCAAACATTAGGCACCAATTTTTGAGCAATTAGCCATACTATTTTAGTCATGAAATTCAGAATATAGTAAAAGTAACAATGAAATGGGACTTTGACAATCAACTGTTCTCGGGAGCAGATCCAAAAGATACCATCACAAATCTTTCACAGAAACCTTTACTAACCTCAGGAGTCTTGAAGTTTTAAGATGAAAAATTACGTGATTCCACCTAATAACATTATGACAACTCAGAACTAATAAAATTCAGACATAAATTTAACATCAAATTTATCCCAAATTTCAAAAATTTTGATTTATAATGTCCTGATATTTCATATATAATTTTATTGTGGTAGGATATTAGCAATGATGGGAAAAATTTTGAGTTTGGCAAAATATAATTGGCAGGGACCATATGTGAACATTGTAATCTACCTAATAATCTCTCTTAAAACATAAATTGTTTAATTACAAATTATTATAAATACTATATTAAAAAGTACGACTTATTGTAAAACTTTTGAATCGCTCATTATACATTATTTTTCGAATATAATTCTTAAATGTCATTATTTAAACTTTTATAGTTTTGTACTCAACTAAAAACTCTATTTTTTAATTAATTAAATATAATATCCTTATAACTATTTAAATTCACCATTTTACTATTTTAATAAAAAAAACTTATATATATATTAGAATTTTTTTAAATATACTTTTATAGTTTTACACTTTTACTCAACTAAAAACCTCTATCTTTTTATTTAATTATAATATCCTTATAACTATTTTATTTTAATCATTTTACTAATTCAATAAAAAAACTTAGATATAATAGAATTTTTAAAATATATTTCTTAAATGACATTATTTAAATATTACAGTTTTTTTAGAAATAAACTTTTACACTTATATTCTACTAAAAGTTCTATTTTCTTTAATTAAATTCAACATTTTTATAAATATTTTATTTTTACCATTTTAATTTTAAAATATTGGAATTTTTTTGGTAGGTTTGGACCCATTTCAATTATAATATAAACTAATAAAAATATTGTTATCAAGTTTAAAAGTTAAAATAAGTTGTCTAATCATTAATTATTCATCATTTTTAAAACTAATTAAGTTAAAAATTTATTTAAAATTTAATTATTGTGATTGAACTTTTTTCTATTTTTGAAAAGTTGGTCCTCCAAAACCCATGGACCAAATTTAGTTTTCAATCCAAACATGGGTCTTTGGCTAATAAGACCTCCCTTCACGTCCCGTCCCGTCCCATCCCCTCCAGTTCCCTCAATCCAAACACACTATTGATGTATTGGAGTGTACAACAAGAATTTAAAATTAATAAAAATAAAAATAAGAATAACATGCAATTATTTCCTTTGACTTATAAATTTAGAGGAGTTGATGTCCATAAAATAATTAGAGGAGTCAATCGGGCGGGTTGGACGGGTTTCGTGTCATCCGGTCCAGTCAAATGAGTCAGGTAATTTTCTTGGGTCATTCAAGTCTCGGCTCATCTGGGTTCAAGTCATTCGGGTCTCGAGTCTACTGGGTCTAACGCCAGGCGGGTTCGGATTTTGGCATCGGGTTACTCGGGTTCTAGGTTATTCGGGTTTTGGGGTTTTCGAGTCTAGGGTTCGGATGAATTGGGTCGGTCTTGAATTTTTTAATGTTTAATTCTTAAATTTATTTAATATCTTTATTAATCGATTTGTTTTACAATCCACTATCGGTGAAGTTTAGCAAACTGCATATACGGGGTTAAAGAGTTGCCATGTGTTCCTTTATATATTAATTTTGAATATTAAATACATAATTAATTATGAAGTGGGGTATGTGTTCAAATAAATATTGGTTATATAATATCTAAATTTATATTCTTTCCTAATAGAAAAAATTGTCAAGAAATTACTACTTAATTACTATTATTTATTCATTATGTAAAAAAACAAATTACTAATTATAAAATTATCATAAATTATTCATATAACTGATTTAGTATTTATTCATATAATAATTATTCATGAAGTTTAGCAAATTTAATTATAATAGGTAAATAATAATAATAATAATAACAAGAGGGTATCCTGCGCTTGTGCTATGGGGATTTTTTAATGTGGCTATATTTGTTTATACTTGTTATTTGTTTTGCAAGTGTATACTTGTTTCCTCACCTAGTAATATATCATCATAATATATCTTTCAAAAATAAATCCTTTAAAAAATACATTCTTAAATATCCTTCAAAAATAAATCCTTTAAAAAATATATTCTTAAATATCCTTCAACAATGGAGAAACGCAAAAATGAAATGGAATCCATTTCCCAAAAACCTTCTCAAGTTCAATTTTGCTTCATTGTTTTTTGTCGTTTCGGTTTTCTCGCTTGTGAGAAAAATCAAAGGCCATTAAGTTAGTTTAATGAATATAAATATTGTTCACACCATATTGTATTTGGGTTCAATGGATTTAGAATTTTAGACCCAATAACCGATTATTCATTTTCACACTATAAATGGAGTTAGATGAGTTTAGAATAAAAATGGTGTTTTAGCAAAACAAAACCTTCTATAACTCTTCTAATTACAAAAAAAAAAACCCCTAAAAAGATGAGCAATTGTAGACAGGATCATTTGTCCTTGATAGTCATTAACCAATTGTCTTTGAGAATTAATACCGTCCATTAAAATACACTAATGTGTGTGAACATAATAAATCATCTAAAAACAATCAACAAAACCGAAATTTACTTTTATAACCCAACAAACTCAACACAAATCACATAAAACATAAAGATTACTGAGTAATTAGCCAAAGGAGAAAAGACCAAAACGGGGCGAAAATGTTGTCCCAGGTTAAAAGTTGAAAGGGACTTTGAGTAATTTCACCTGGTTACAAAAAATAATAGGTAGGATATATATAAATTTTATTGAATAAATGATAATTTAGAATGGTTAAAATTATAACAATGTGGATTTTATTGAATAAAACATAATTGTACTTTATAATATTATTGGGTCATCCGGGTTAGCTTATTGGGTCATTCGGATTATGGATTTGTCGGGTCTAGATAGGACGGGTTTGGGTCGTTTATTTTCTCTGATAAAATCGGCTTCGATCGGGTTGAGCAAGTTATCGAGTTTGGATTAGGTTTTGACACTCTACTTATAATTAATTTCAATATTATTTTAATTTTCTTTTAATTTGAACACGATGGATCACGTGCAACGCACGTGGAAGTGAAGACTATTTTTATAAAAAGTACTCCATTCCACAAACAGTATTACCAAAATTTTCAGATGTACATACAGCCTCACAAGCAAGCAGCATATTATTTATTTGCAAAATGCTCTGTTCTTGAGTCAAAGATCTCATCAAAATTATTACTAACTATCCTCATTTGCCAAAAATACTATCAGTCTGTTGCATTTCTTCCTACTCACAGTGATATCACAAGTAGCATTCTACTGATAGACAGAGATCAGCATACTTTCATTATCACAAATTAATAGTACATTACACAACTTTGTCCAATGTTCAAAATCTCATCTCAGGAACAGAATGACAGAAAGGTATCTATAACTTACCAGAGTGGAAGTGCATATGTAGATTCAATCTCTATGTAGAAAACAAACATCAAGCAGATAACTCAGTTTTAGAGATGAGGATGCCATCAGTGTCTGCATAAAGCCACTCCCCGTCACAGATTCTAGTCCCAGCAATGGTTATTGGGACATGTTTCTCCCCAATTCCCTTCTTATTGGCCTTCATTGGATGAGAATGGAGAGCTCTCACCCCAATGTCACAACCATTTATCTCATCAACGTCCCTTACGCAGCCATTAACAACTATTCCAGCCCATCCATTGTTTTGAGCCTGAACGACAGGATTGCCTCCAAGTATGGCACACCTTAAACTGCCACCACCATCTACAACCAGAACTCTTCCATTGCCCTTCTCCTCAAGAAATTCACGAATCAAAACATTGTCTTCAAATACTTTAAGCGTAACTATAGGTCCGGAGAAAACTGGGCGACGGCCATATATCTGGAATATTGGTTGGAGGGCCCGAAGTTCGCCACTCACAATCAGCTGTGGATTTGCATCACAGACTTCGGCAGTTGTAACCAAAGCCATTTATTTCAAAGTCCTTCAAGCAAGACAACAATAAAGAGTATTCAGGGTCAGTAAATGAAGATATAATAATCTCAGTATCTTAAAATTAAAAGTTAGCAAGCACTAGACAGTTGGATAGCGCCATCAAGCAAAATGCACTTGAAAGTGGTGATGACACTAGAAGCCATTTTTACAGTAAATGCTTTCCTACTAATCGAATAAAAACAACTGTGTAATGTAAATTGACAGAAAATAAGCCCACAATCCATTCTATGCCTTAGTGTGAGAATCAAGAGCTTATTGATTCCTTGACATGCATCTTAAGGAAAGAAGAAAAAAAGTATCTAATGACACCATGACACTTCCTAACGTATCCAAAGTAGTTGAAAATATCACCTTCACCAGAACAATCAGTCTGAATGGGAAGAATAAATCATGAATATCAATTACAAACATTCTGCTAATGGAAAGAAAGGTGATCTTTCATGATCAACTTAGTAATAGTATAGTCCATTTGGAAAGAGTTATTCAACAAAAATGATGAGTCAGAAAAATTGGCAGATAACCAACTTCTACCATCATTGCCATATTATAGACTTCTACAAGATCCACAAAAGCATGTTCACACGGCTAAATGGAAGAAAAACACAGCAAAATGGATAAAAACTAATGAAAAATAGAAATCGAAGCAGCAAAACAAAGTTTCAACTTATGGGACCCACAAGCCGATAAATATAAGCGTCATGCTTCAAGCCTTCAAACTAAGAAAAAAGCAGAAAAAATCTTAAAACATAACTCCCTAAGAACCAATGTTTAGCACAAAATGTAAGAAAAAGAATTCTTAATCCTCCAAATATATGAAAACCCATTAAAATCTAATCACTTAAAAATTGCTTACCTTGCATTAATGCTCTACATATTCTTAATCAAACCTTTACGACTTTATCATCTCTATCCTCTTATTAAAAAATCCTCTTTAAATCTTTCCTTTCCAATAAAATTATTGAAAATAAAACATAAGACAAACTGGAAATAGTGAAAATTTTAATCAATTAAGCAGATCAAATAACCCAATTGAAAAGAATGGTTGTTTTTCAGTATCAAGATTGAACCAACTTAAGAATGACTTGGACATATAAAGGATAAATAAGCCTTTTGCATCTAAATCAGATGATTGATCAAAAATGGAAAAGGGAAAAAAAGGAAATCAGAGGGCTAAGATTTTACCTTGAAATGGAGACTCTCCTCAAAGAAGGAATAAAAGAAGATGCGAAGTGAAAGCTGAAACAGAGACACAAGGAGAGTTCGTGATTTTAAGGTTGCAAAGAGAATCTGAGTTTTAGCTGTTAAAGGCTTAAAGCGCGTGGTGATCTTCTTTTCTTTTTTTTTTTTTTTTTTTTTTACTTTTTTTTTCTGCAAAGAATAATTAATTAATCTGGATTGTTAAACACCGCCCCATTTTTCCTATTCACCGCCCCATTTTTTACGTTTTTTTACGCTTTTGCCCTTTGTTTCATTTTCTAATCTTGAAACTATCACGAACGTAGAATAGCGTTAAAGTGTTGTATTTTGATGACGATTTAAGAAAAATGAACGATAACGTGCCGTATTTTGATGACGATTTCAGAAAAATGCAATTTTTGACGAAATTTAGGACTGATGACCCGTGCCGTCCCAAGAGGGCGGCTTACCGTGGCGAAGCCGCCCCACTTGGGAGGCTCAACCACGGCAGAGCCACCCCACTGGGGCGACTTAGCCAGTGCAGGGCGCCCCGGTAGGGCGGCTCGGCTATTTTTTTTTTTAAATAATTAATATTTAAAAAAAATAATTTTGGTCTAGCCGCCCCATGAGGGCGGCCTGCCGTGGCAAACCGCGCCATAGGGCGCCCTGCCGTGGCGAAGCCGCCCCATGAGGGTGGCCTGTCGTGGCGAAGCCGCCCCAGTGGGGAGGCTCCGTCGTGGCTGAGCCGTCCTAGTGGGGAGGCTCAGTGTAAAAGTGTAAAAAGTGCAAAGGGTAAAGGGCAAAAGTGTAAAAAATGGAGCGGTATTTAGCAAAACTAGGGCGGTAATTAATTCGTTTTATATATATTGATTGGTACCACTCGCCAGTGCCCAGTGGTGAAAGAGGCGATGGTGACAGACGTTACTTTGTCATTGGGCACATTACCATTGCAAATTGCAATCATTATACGATTGATTGTTTTGTGGATCCTTTTATTTTGTTTTTATTTTTAGGACGATGCTCAAATAAGGGTTAGTCTTTATAAAATCACTCCATTTAGATCTTAACCTTTTACGTCATGTTTACTGTACCGGTTCATAGGTCATGTTTAGTGCATCGGTTCACAGGTCATTGGGTCGGTGTACCGGTCAAACGGAGTCTTAAATGTAATCTCTGTTTCAATCGCTGCTCTAATAATTTCATATGTACAGTACCTAAACAGTAAGAATCACACCGTTACCGCATCATTCTACTAAACACACCCTTAACGGTTACAAAAAAAAAAAGATCTTAACCTTTTAATTTGGTCAAATCAGGATTTAATGTTCCAATTTTGAATCAAATAAGGGCCACGCATTTCTATATATTCTCCAATCCAACACGTCAATTTTTCAATGGTTAACAATTATGTCAACCCTTATTAGAGCCACAATGAAACATTAGGCCTTGCTTCAACCAAATTGAAAGGTTGAACCCTAAATAGAGCATTTCAAAAAGTTTAAGCCCTTAATTAAAAAAAATTAACCTTTATTCTTACTTTCTTCTAATATCATATATATTTTCTAAAAAGATCTATTCATACCATAATGCAAAATTTGTAAATGTTTGGATTTTTTTTTGTTATTATAATGTTTAGATGAAAAGAATGAGGGTGAGATTCAAAAGTTTATCCTAAAAATAAATTAAGTTATCAAGTGTTTTTGTAAGATGTTAATATTAATAAGTGGGTTAGTCTGTGCTTACGCTACAGACAATTTTTTTAAAATTTAGACATGGAATTTAAGGTCAAAACTAACAACTAAGGAAAAAATGGTGGGAGCACAATTACATTTCAATGCTAAAATTACATATAAAGACAATGCACTAAGGAAAAATCGTTGGAACACCATTCATTACATCCAAATGCTAAAATTACATATAAAAACAATGCATTTGAAGCAAAATTGTTAAGATTGGAAGGATTTTAAAGTAATGAGCCTTATGACAAAAGACCAAAACGGGACGAATAAGTATAAGGAAGACCTAATTTTTTTTAGTCAAGGAGCAAATATAGTTGCCATAAGAAAATTGAATTAGTTGAGAGCATTTGCATGAGTATATGTAATTTACACAATGAATTACAAAATGATTGTATTTAGCATTAACTAATTGTGCTTTTGGAAAGGTATAAATATACTAAACATAGCAACTAATATAAACATCAAGAAAAAGGAAGCCGAATGTTAAATAAAAGAGCAAACTTTTTGTAAAATAAAAGAGGAATAAGGAAATGTTAAATTTAAGTATCAAATAATATAATCAACAAATAAATCCAGATTTACCTCAAAATGTTACGGTAGAAGTGGAAGCTCACCTCTTCAAGCTATGTCATCCTAAGGTGCTGCTAAATTAAATGGAAAGATCTTATCAACGTCCACATGGAAATTTTGAGAAACAGAAGTCTAGGTTAAACTAATTCGCAGAAATGGTAGGAAAGAAGAAACCCACCCAAATAAAAATGAAGACGAAAGGATGAAATGTCAGTAGTTTACCCATGAATCAACCATTCTTGCAGATACATTCATTGATCAATCCTTTGGTATTTCGGTAGAGGAGTCGAACCTGTAAATCGTAATATCCACACACAATTAATATATAATTAAAACACATTTAACCATAATTATTAGTCAACTTAGCTTAAAATTACTTTCAAAACCAAACACACCCAATACACACTACAACAATCATAAGGACTATTGGATAATTAACCAAGCGAGAAAAGACGAAAAGGGGGCGAAAAGGTTGTCCCTTATCGAAAGTTAAAATGAACCTTTAGTAAATTCCAAGCGAGAAAAAACGAAAAAAGCGGTGAAAAGGTTCTCTCACGTTAAAATTTCATAGGAGCCTTTAGTAATTTCCAGAGGGTATTCAAATAATATATACAAGCAGGGCAGTCTGCACTTACGCTGCAGACATCTTCTTATTTGGGTTATATTTTTTGAGTTGTTTAAGTCGGTTAGTAAGAAGATATTGCATCGATTGTAAATTCATCAGTTAGGAGAAACTCATGCATCGAAGCAAATAATTCGCATATATAAAGCAAAACACACGACTTGTCTTTCATTCTAAAAGTGTATTACCTAAATTCTACTTCCTCATCTCAAGGTAATTCATCAAAATAAAACTAATATTATACTCCTTCATCTCTAGGAAATTCATCAAAATAAATCTAATATTAACTGTTGCTTCAAATGTATGCTGATTATCTAAAAAAACATAATGCGCGTCAAAGGGAATTCAAAAACAGATAATATGTTCATGGACTGAAGTTTTAAGCAGGTCAGAATGGAACAACGTATTCGGGCCAGATTGGCCACAACATACCATCATCTAAATATAAACAAATTTATAAAGAGATATAATTATGTATAATGGAGTTTACTTTTTCAAAATACATAATCAGTTCTCACTTCATAATATTTCCAGAATAAACTACTAATGATTTGTTCAATCAACTTGTCTCTCATTGTTTCATTTGGTCTGCTAGTCAAATGTGTCTAGCTTCTGCCTATGATGGCTCTGATTATTAGAATGTGATCTTCCGTGCCATTGCCTCTACAATTGCATGCACCTTAAATTCTTGGTTCTTAACATTAGATTCCTTCTTAAACAAAAGCAAGATAGAAAATATTGAATAAATAACATTTTACATTAGTCTATCAATAATAATATGTAAGTTGAATATGAACAATGATCTTAAAGATAATTAGTTAGGGGACATGTGTTTTAATTAATTTACATAATTTTGTACATCAGCCCTCATAGACCGACATTGCGTTGCATAGCGAACTTTTGTTTCTTCAAGGTTGGCATAAGCTTGAACAACATGCTTGGAAACGTTCTGCATTGCTGTTCATGAAGTATACAAAAATAATAGGTACCATTATATGTTCAAAGCACTCGTGTTGTCAAATGCATATATATCATAGATTTAAATCTAGGAAAAGTAAAATTTAACACTTGAAAGGTAACAAAATACAAATTTGAAGTTTTATTGAAAACAACAAATTAGTCTGACCCCATTTTCAACTTGAAAGAATCTATTATTGTTATCAGTTATTACCTGACATAAAAGTATATCTTCCTAAGTCTTTTTTATTTTCTATTTCCTCTCAATCTTCATGTTGTTTGTCTTCAATTCCTTTCCCTTTTTTCTACAACTCCTTTTCCCCTGCATTGTTTAATTTTAATTTGCATTAGTTTTTACATTTTTTTATTGTATTTGGCTAATCAGTAGACATGTATAAAAGTTGGTCAAGAAGTCTATCTTTTTTGGATTTTCTCATGTGTTTATTTTGGAAAGAGTTCAATTATCACTCCTTCAATGGGGAGCTTAGGTGGTATTCAATGGAGTTCAATTATATCAACCCTCGGAAAACTGGTGCTTTGCATTTGCAAGATATGCAAAAATTCCTCAATCGTAAAATTACTCATCTACAAATCAAAAAAATAAAAATCAAATTAACATATCTTATCATTTTTCAAAATAATAAATGAACTAAATTCAACATTGCATCCTAACCTGCATAAAATCTTCTTCTTTATCACTATCTTTAAAATTAATATTTGCATCTACTCCATAAAACTTGATCGTTGCTTGATCATATCTTGTACCACCCCACCACCAAAAATAACAATAATAAACTCAAAGTTTCGACATTTTCTCCAAATATAACCTTAATTGTTATTATAAAACTTACCTTGCTACCGCATGCGTTGTGTCAAATCCCCTTGCAAAAGAGTCCATCACAACCATATTCTTACAGACAAAATCTTCATTTTTTTTTCGATTCTTTAGTTTTATATAATATATATATATATATAAAGACATAAAATAAACTCCAAGATCAAATATTAGAAGCAAGCAAAATTAATTAGTGCAATTAGTAACCGCTAATTTTGGAAAAATGAAAAGACATGAATTGATTATATTCATAAATTTATAAAAACATATTTTTAAATAAGACAACCCTTGAAATTCTCTTAAATAAAAAAGCCGGTCATATATCATATCTTTAAATTGAAAGTTAATGAACCCTAAACAAAGAAACCTTTCATATTTCACCTAAATCTATTTTAATGTAATTAAATATCACCTTTAAAATATAATTAAACTTTAAATGAAAATAAGAACTATTCATATACTTACAAAAATTACATCAAAATATAAATAAAAAATAATATTAAAACTGAAGGATGATTCCTCAAAAAAAATTTTGAAGAATGATTCAATTTTAGAGCAAAAAATCGGAGGAGGTATAAAGATTTTACAAACTTGTGGAAAGAACGATAGACGCAACAATGGAGGAAGGCAAAAATGAAATAGGATCCTTTCCTCAAAGAACTCCTCGAGTTCAAGTTTGCTTCACTATTTTTTGTGACTTCGATTTTCTCGCTTGTGAGGAAAAAAAAGGCTATTAACCTGGTATCATGACTATAAACTTTTTTTTGAAAAAAACTTATTATAGCAGGTAAATTAATATACAAAAAAGGGAATCTAAAAAACATTTAAAAATCAATTGGTATGATATAGTAAAGATTGATCTATTAACATGAACTTACTTTAGTAATTGGTGTAGGTCTCACCTGACTCCCACAACTCCCAACCGAAGGGAAAAGGAAAAGCATCTGTCCATGTAAGAAGAATTGATATAAACAATAAGTGAAATCTCGAATACCCAGAGAAGGATAGCAAAAAACAAACCTGGGCAGTTTGCCCATAAACCAATGATAAGGAAACGAACTAATATACAGAAATTAATTGGAGAGGAGCACGAATTGTGTACGAAAAAGAAGGAAAGATTCATTGTCTGGACCATCCTCATAATCCTTGAAAAAAAAATGATTCAAAAACCGATGGAAGGAACAAAAAGAGATTGGAGTTAGATCAAATCTTGAAACTTAACCGATGAAATCAAAGAAAGTAAAAAAAATATCGCATAAATGGCGTTTCGAAGAAAGGGATGAGGGAGGTTATTGAAAGGAAGGAACTTTGGACTGAGATAAAAGACGCTCTATCCAACTTTTTTCTCTATAATTGAAGGGACATTGGAAGGAATGGAAAAAACCAAAAAAAAAAAACATCAATTGAATCTTCCTCGATGGGAAAAAGAAAGTGAGGAGGAAGAATAGTTCACTGATTTGGGACCTGTTCAGCCTAAAACCAAAGAGACTATAGTGGGAACATCACTTATCAGAACTCAATGGCCAAATTACACACAAAAACAATAGATATGAAGAAAACATGTTAGGCTTAAGGGATATTTCAGTAATCAACCACGTGAGAAAAGACCAAAACGAGGTGATAAGGTCACTCCGCATTAAAAGTTGATGGGGGATCCTTTAGTAAATTTTTGTGGGAACAACATTTATTAGAACTCAATGGCCAAATTACACACAAAGACAATGGATCTAAAGAAAACATGTTAGACTTAGGGATATTTCAGTAATCAACTGCATGAGAAAAGACCAAAACGGGGTGAAAAGGTTCTCCCACATTAAAAGTTGATGGGAGCCTTTAGTAATTTCCAGAGGGTATTCAAATAATATAATATATAATATATATATATATATATAGTGTATAGTATATATTATATACTCCATCCGTCCTATATTATCTGTCCCTTTTGGGTCAAACTAATCATACATTTGACCTTTAATTCCAAACAATATATATACAATCAAATTTTCGAAAAATATGTTTTGAAAAGTTTAAGATTTAACTTAATCAAAACATAATTTTTTTAAAATTTTTTTATATAATTTTTTTATAATTAAATGTCAAAGTTAGGAAACTTTGACACAAAAGGGACATATAATATGGGACTGAGGGAGTTGTATATATGAGAATATTATTTATTTATTTAATTATCATAGTTTTAAATATATTTTTAGTCTTAATTACAATAGTTTTTTACAAGATAAAATAAAAATATTAAAGGAAGGATCCACTTACACCCGATCGGTAACCGCAAAATCTGTTGGAGTACAAGTCGTAGTGCATATTAAATGGCTAAGATATTGTAAGCCAGAGGTATCATTAGAAATTGAACTGAAGAGGATAGCATCAAGGTGTATGTTTAGCATCCAAGCTTGCCTATTGGTGAAGAAAAAATCAGTTATGTGTATGTTTAGCATCCAAGCTCACTACAACACGAATCAACTATTAAGGCATATATATATATCAGTCTCAAAAAATTGATTAATTGCCTCTATAAGCTTTAGAGGCAATTAAGACGGGTGCATATCACCTACAATTGCGGATACTATAATCCTGCAATTGTAGGATGTGCCTCCATTAGAAGAAGTCACGTAGCCCCTCTCAACCTAATACAAAACTCACGGCAGAAATCCGTTTGTTGTCTGTTAAGCTTTTTGTTTTTTTTGTTTTTTTTTTCTAGTTTTGTTTTTATCTTACATACCTTTTCAAGTGAAAAGCTTTTGCTTTAATGCTTTTAATTTTTTTTTCATCCCCTACGATTCTATTCCATGACAAAAAATGAATATCAGTTTTATCAAACAAATTTTTTCCATCTTTTTTCATATAAAAACCTATTAAAAGCATGTAAATCTCATGGAACAAGTATTTACTTGAAATTAATCAATAGAATACTCATTAATTAATAACCTAGAAAAATTGTCATAGGCATAAGCACATAATCAATCAACTAGTTAAAAACTAATCACTATCTTATTCTAAGTACATCAAAACACTTTTAATTTCAAGATGTCATCAGTTGTCAACTCTTCAAAGATAATTAATGAAACTACTAGTAATACATCAAATTCGAAGACTTTGGTTTGAATGAAGCTCTTTATCCCCAAAATGCAGGCCCTGCAGCCATTGTGATGAAATCAATTTATGAGACTAGTGAAGTCACTAGAAGTTGTAGTGGTCTAAAGAAAATGCAGTAACCCAAGTAATTTTAGAAAGCATAGAATATTCAAGAACAAAAAACAGCTACTCCTACTCTCATTATTATATTATTATATACCAAAAATCAAGAAAAGAACTCACCTTTGTACAAATATCAGATGGATTAAGAATCTTAAAATGTAATTGACAAACTCTCTTACAAGAAAAACAAAAACATATAAAGAATGAGACAAATATGAGATGGTTCTAATTTTTGTGAGAATTCATCGAACATAGTTAAAGGCAATGGAAATACAAAATTGTCTAG
>AWWV01010633.1:0-17793 GCA_001974805.1 Corchorus capsularis | reverse complement strand
GGGGCGCAAATTCCAAATAAGCCAGCTTATAGGACTAATCCTGACGAAACAAAGGAATTGGAGAAGCAAGTTGGAGAGCTACTTCAAAAGGGCTTTGTGCGTGAGAGCCTTTCTCCATGTGCCGTTCCTGTGTTGCTTGTTCCTAAGAAAGATGGGACTTGGAGAATGTGTGTTGATTGTAGGGCAATAAACAACATCACGGTAAAGTATCGTCACCTATTCCTAGATTAGATGATATGCTTGATGAATTGCATGGTGCTTGCTTATTTTCTAAAATTGATCTTAAGAGTGGCTATCATCAAATTCGCATGAAAGAGGGAGATGAATGGAAAACTGCCTTTAAAACTAAATTAGGGTTGTATGAATGGTTAGTTATGCCTTTTGGATTGACTAATGCACCTAGTACATTCATGCGATTAATGAATCATGTTTTAAGAGCTTTTATTGGCAAGTTTGTGGTTGTTTATTTTGATGATATTCTTGTGTATAGCCGAAACCTAGATGAGCATGTTAGGCATCTAAGATGTGTGTTAGATGTACTTAGGGTTGAGAAATTGTATGCTAAGCCTTAAGAAGTGCACCTTTTGCACAAACAGCCTTGTTTTCTTGGTTTTGTGGTTTCATCGCAAGGTATAGAGGTTGATGAGGAAAAGATCAAGGCAATCAAAGAATGACCAACACCCACCAACGTTGGACAAGTGAGATCTTTTCATGGACTAGCCGGATTCTATAGGAGGTTTGTTAAGGACTTTAGCACCTTAGCCGCCCCTATTACAAGTGTTATGAAGAAGAATGCACCATTCAAGTGGGGAGATGAACAACAAGAAGCATTTGAGACGTTGAAGGATAAACTAACTAATGCTCATTTGCTTGTTTTACCTAACTTTAACAATACTTTTGAGATTGAATGTGATGCATTAGGGGTTGGAATTGGAGCTGTTTTAATGCAACGTGGGAAGCCCGTCGCCTACTTTAGTGAGAAATTGAATGGGGCTGCATTGAACTATCCGACCTATGACAAAGAGTTGTATGCTCTTGTGAGGGCGTTGCAAACTTGGCAACACTAACCTAAGGAATTCTTGATTCATACGGATCATGAGAGCTTAAAGTATTTAAGAGGCCAACAAAAGTTGAACAAAAGACATGCTAAGTGGAGCGAATTCATTGAGTCTTTTCCTTATGTTGTGCGATACAAACAAGGTAAGGAGAATGTGGTAGCCGATGCTTTATCAAGGAGGTATGTCTTACTTTCCATGTTTGATTCTAAGTTTCTTGGTTTTGAGTATATTAAGGAATTGTATGCTAGTGATGTTTATTTTGGTTAAATATTTAAAGCATGTGAAAATTCTGGATTTGGAAAGTATTATAAGCATGATGCATTTTTGTTTAAGGAATCTAGAATGTGTGTGCCTTCTTGTTCTTTGCGCATCTTGCTATTGAGGGAATCGCATGAAGGGGGTTTAATGGGTCACTTTGGAGTTGATAGAACATATGAAATATTGCATGAACACTTCTTTTGGCCTAAGATGCGACATGATGTAGGGAAGTATGTTGCTAGTTGCATTGTTTGTTTGCAAGCTAAATCTACTTCTAAACCGCATGGATTGTATACTCCCTTGCCTATTCCTCATGAACCATGGACTCATATTAGCATGGACTTTGTGTTTACCTCGTTCTAGGAGAGGTAAAGATTCTATCTTTGTGGTTATTGATAGGTTTTCTAAGATGGCTCACTTTATTGCATGTACTAAAACGGCTGATGCCATTAATGTAGCTAATTTGTTCTTTAAAGAAATTGTTAGACTACATGGAATGCCTAGGACGATTGTAAGTGATAGAGATGCTAAGTTCTTAAGTTACTTTTGGAGAACTTTATGGGCTAAGTTAGGTACTAAGTTGTTATTTTCTACTACTTGTCATCCTCAAACGATGGACAAACCGAGGTAGTTAATAGGACTTTGTCTACTTTACTTAGGGCTTTAATTAAAAAGAACTTAAGAACTTGGGAGGATTGTCTACCTCATGTCGAATTTGCATATAATAGAAGCATACATAGCACCACTGGATATTCACCTTTTGAAACTGTGTATGGCTTTAATCCTTTAACGAAACCTGGTTTTGTGTGCAAATTAAAAAAAAAGGCCATCTATGGATTCTCCATTGGATTTGTTGAGTTTACCTTTGAGTATGCAAGTCGACATGGATGGACAAAGGAAGGCGATTATGTTAGAGAACTTCATGCTAGGGTTCGAGCACAAATTGAGAAGAAGACACAACACTACATGAACAATGCTAGCAAAGGTCGCAAGGAAGTCATCTTTGAACCCGAGGATTGGGTTTGGTTGCATCTAAGGAAGGAGAGGTTTCCTGAAAAGAGAAAGTCTAAGCTCTTACCTCGTGGAGATGGTCCATTCCAAGTCTTGGAGAGGATCAACAACAACGCATACAAGCTAGATCTTCCTAGTGAATATGGCAATGTAAGTGCTACTTTTAATGTTTCAGACTTATCCTTGTTTGATAGTGATGCAGATTTGAGGACAAATCCTTTTCAAGGGAGAGGGGATGATGCGCCAAGGGCTTATCATGGCTTAGAAGGACACATTGGAGCCAATGAAGATCATGGAGTTGTCATCGATGCTAGCTTGGAGGAGCATGGGGATGGAAGCACTTGTGACCGGCCATTGTTTGGGGAAGCCGCGCAACACCGGCCACGCAACTTGGAGATGCCCGGCCATCACCGGCCACGCGACATGACCATGCCCGGCCACAACCGGCAACATGGCTCGGCCATGCCCGGCCACAACCGGCAACATGGCTCGGCCATGCCCGACCACAACCGGCCACACGATCCTTTAACTATACCGTTGGGTCCAATAACAAGGGCTCGGGCTAAAAGGTTTAAGGAAGCTTTAGTGGGTTTTATAAGATCTCATCTTGAAGAATTGAAGACCATTGAAGACTCATTGGGCCGATTTGAAGACCACACACCAAGGAATATTCCAAACGATTCCATGGTGCGTACCATGTGTAGAACACCTATTTTTGTCCTGTATCCTTTAATTTGAATTAATTCATTTCTTATTCGGCATTAGGGCCGCCCAAGGGTATTTTGGTCATTTTTGCACCCAAGGGCATTTTGGTCATTTTTGCACTCAGGGACATTTTAGTTATTTTTAAGTTCACCTGCAATTTAGATTAGCTAATTCATTTAGATGAATCTTAATGTATACTTTTGGAGTTTTTGCATATTTTCATTTAGTGATTTGGCATTATAGTTTTCAATTAGTATTGTCGCATTTTCATTTAGTAATTTGGTATTGTTACACTCACTTAATAATTTAGCTTTGTAGTAATTTAATCCGGTTTAGTCCATGGGCTAATTAACCCTCAATTTAGTATTTAGTTAGGCATTGCATAAATGGGATTTGCATTTTGATTACTAAAACACTTTTTCTTTACTTGACATGTCTAATTAATTTCTTTAAGTCAAATACCATAATTTAGAGGACATATTAGAATGTGAAATAATTTCATAAGGCATAATAACCTGCATTACATGATTTCATGCATCACTCACACTCAAAGTTTGAAAATACAAAAAAGAACTATTTACATTTCATTTTACATTTTGCATTAGCACTCACGAATAGGTTTTAATCTACAGGCCTAGTTATCAATTGTTTTCCTCTGGTTTGTCCTTTAAACATTTTCTTGCTTTTCCTCTTTTCTCCATGACCGCTTCAATGGTTTACAAGCACAAGAATCCCAAAGACTATGACCTCATAACCTGCAAGAGGGAATTCAGAAAATGGAATGTTTCCCAAGGAAATAGAAGTGTGCACACTATTAGTTAGTGTACACGCCAAATGAGTTGATTGAATATATATATATATACGCTTGGGAACAGGAGCTTTAGGGAAAAATGAAGCACGAGTAATGAGATTTGGCCTCATTCTCGAATTGTCAATGAAGCCACAAGGAGGACAAAAGCAAATGTATTAGCAACAGGTAGAAGAAAGTGCAAGGAAAAGCTAAAAATGGGAAAATGGGAAAATATGAAAAGCTGCATGATGAGTTACAACAAGCATGGAAAAGAAAACATCAAGGCCAATCAGCAAGGTTAAAAGATAAATGTGCAGGGCAACCCACAACTTAGAATAGGACTATGGCAATTGCAAGGGATGAAGGTTCAAAGCAGGAAATACAATAATTTAAGAGCAAGGCAGAAACTGAATATGCCAGCAAACAGAGCTCAAAATGACAAGGTCAATTCAGCTAGCCATTTGTTCAGTACAGTCTCAAGCAGTTACATAATACCATTAAAGATGTCAATGGTTGTCATCAAGCAAACATGTCAAGGTCCAAACTTGGGAAAGCAGTAGATGTCATAAGCAAGCTAGACAGACCCAAGCAAGTCCGATCCCAAAAACGCTCTAATCACAGGGAGGCCAGGGCAATGCATACTGAGCAAGGGATTATCATCATTTCAGAATGAAAGTAGTAAACAAGCACCTCGATACAGTGGGAGGGGAACACAAGATATAAGTGCAAAATGAAAGTAATCCAGACACAAGCAAGGCCAGGTCACATTCAAGTCCAATTTGCCAGCTAGTTCAGAGAAGTAAAAGGGAGGGCAAACACAAACAATAAAAAGCAGCGAAAATGATCATTTGACAGACCTGCACTAAACATGAGGTTTCTCGAGCATTTAGCTACACAACACATGCCAACTTGATGTGATTAACATGCCAAGAACAAGCAAATTCACGAGGCAAGAGCCCTTACCAACGTGGCAGCCATGGATTGGTTCCCAAACGACTCCAAGCTGTTTTATTAGCCACGTCGGCACCTACAGAGGGAAGAACACACGTGAGAAAGGAAAACTGAAAAATAGTAAGGAAGAATTGAGAAATTTCAGAGAGGAGAGGAACTCACCTTGCCGACATGGCATCCCTCAATTGGTCCCATGAGGATTCAAAGTTGGCTGTATTAGCCACCTCACCAATCCAAAGGGTGTATGCAGAGAGTGAAGTGAGAGTAAATGATGAAAACAGACAAAAAGAAATTAAAGGGGCAAGAGAATAAAAACCGCGTCGAAAATCACAGTGGTCCTTGGCACCTTTTTACCCCAAATTGACACCTGCAGAAGACAACAAAGGGAATTAAAAGAAATGAAATCAGAAAAATTAAAAAATGGGAGAACCGCTAGATCAAAGATGGATCTACGGTTGAGGTCTCGGGCAGGTCTCACTTAAATACTGTAGTTTCAGGGAGAAGAGGGGGTCCTTTTTTCAGAAAAAATTAGGGGGAGAAAAATTAGGGTTCATCGTTGGTTTTTCTTTTGGGTTTTTAGAAACAAAAAAAAAATGGAAAGAACAGAGGTAAAGCTTCGAAAAGGTTTACCTAGCTCCGGCCGGGATGGAAACCCGAAGTCCTCTTCTCCTCTTCTTTAAACTTTTCTTAAAAAAAGCTTTTTTTTTTCTCTTCGGGTCTCTTGATGTTAGCCATAGATTTCGTTTCTTTTGGGAAAAGAAGGTTACTATCGTTGTTGTTGGGTGATTGACGGTGGAAGAGATTGGTTCCACCATTGATAGCGAAGAAAAAGGCGCTGTGAATAGAGAAAGGAATTAGGGTTTGAGAAACATTGAGAGCGAGAAGAAGAAGGAGGTTAGGCGGTGGATTTTTTTTAGAAGATATATATAGGTAATTTTCTAAACCCTACTCAGTTAGCTTTTCATTTTAAATCAATTAAGTCTAATAATTCGTGTTTCTATTCACTTAAAGACTAAGTATTGTGTGAGCGTTCAAATAAATCCTTGTATGTGTTGTTTGATTCGTCTGAATCCCTCTGCTTATAGGATTGATTCAATTTAACCCTCTGCAGAAATAATTTTACAATAAGATTTGATTTTTTTATTAAGTTAGGTCTTTTTTTTTTGATTATAAGATGATGAAAATGGGATATTTGGCTAAAAGATGTAACCTTTGAATAAAAGATTGAATTTTTAAGTAATTGGTAAATAAAAATGTCATCTTAGGGTAAAAGATTGAATTTTTAGAGTAATTAGTAAATAAAGATTTAACCTTTGAATAAAAGATAGAATTTTTAAGTTTAGTAAATAAAATGTCGCCTTTGAATTAGAAGTTTGAACTTTTAGGCCATTAGTAAATAAATTGATTAGTTTTTTTGAAAAATAAATGTTTGGAAGGCTAGATTAAATTAAGATAAGATTAAGTGAAATTTAAGACTTAAGTATGTGTTAATCAAGTTTAAACCTTTTTAACTTAGTGGATTTAATCATTATGCTCATTTATTTGGTCTTTGTTTTGTTATTTTTGGGCCTCCATATTTGTTTACGTGAAAACTATTCCATATGATTGAGTATGTTGACGTGTTTGGATTTCCATTATATTTGAGCCTTACGCTTGGACAGTATTTGGGGTTTAGAAGTCTAGCTATCTTAATCCGGCCTAAGTCTAAATAAAATTAAGGCTTTGAATTTAGTATTAGTTGCATGTGCATCCATATTTAAATTATGAGATTGTATTGTTGTTGCCATGATCATCATACTGAATTAAAATGACTCCCGTGAAGGGAAAGGATGGCGCCTCATTCATGCGTGTCTGAGTTTGCTTGACTTCTCCCGGAGGCTTGGAAATTTCCGGAGGTCGTTTATCATTTATTGGGAGGCGGCTGAAGGTGTTCCTCGTATAATTAATGGGTAATTAAGTTAAAAGGGAATTTCATGCATCATATGCATCCACGCATTCAAGAATCTAGTGTATTAATAAATTAAGAATTATTAAGGAGAAGTCTAAAAAAAGAAAAGAAAGTAAATGGAATCAGTCAAAAAAGTAAAAAAAGGGCAATCAGTAATTAAGTAAAAAGAGATTAATCAGAGACAAGGTAATAGTAATCAGTAAAATCAGTAATTAAGTAAAAAGAGGTAGTAATCAGTAAATCAGTAATAAAGTAAAAAGAGATTAATCAGAGTTAAGGTAGTAATCAGTAATAAAGTAAAAAGAGATTAATCAGAGTTAAGGTAGTAATCAGTAAATCAGTAATAAAGTAAAAAGAGATTAATCAGAGTTAAGGTAATAGTAATCAGTAAATCAGTAATTAAGTAAAAAGAGATTAATCAGAGACAAGGTAATAGTAATCAGTAAATCAGTAATAAAGTAAAAAGAGATTAATCAGAGTCAAGGTAATAGTAATCAGTAAATCAGTAATCAGGTAAAAAGATAGTAATCAGTAAATTGATAATTAAGAGTCAAGGTAAGAGATTAATCTGTAATTAAAGAGTCAACGTAAAAATAGTAATCAGTAAATCGATAATTAAGGGTTAAAGTGATCATAATTAAGAATTGAGTGGTTAATTAGTAAATTGATGATAAAAAAGGGAGTAAAATTAGTAATCAGTAATTAAGAAAGGAAGCAAAAGGGACTAATAAAGAGTCAAGGTAAGAGATTAATCTGTAATTAAAGAGTCAACGTAAAAATAGTAATCAGTAAATCGATAATTAAGGGTTAAAGTGATCATAATTAAGAATTGAGTGGTTAATTAGTAAATTGATGATCAAAAAGGGAGTAAAATTAGTAATCAGTAATTAAGAAAGGAAGCAAAAGGGACTAATAAGTAAGAAGAGATTGATAATTAAAGTGGTAATTAAGATTCAAAGTTAGAGAGCAGAAGAATAGCATGCAATCAGTAAAAAGTAAAAAGGTATCTGAAAGGGTAAAATGGTAATTAGTAAGAGTAAAATAGTAATCAGTAAAAAGTAAGAAGGTAATCAACAAGAGTAAAATAGTAGCCAGTAAAAAAATAATAAATAGTAATCAGTAAGGGTAAAATAGTAATCAGTAAGAAGTAAAAAGGTAATCAGTAAAAAGCAAGAGTAATCAGTGAAAAAGGAGCAGAAAAGAGTAATCAGTAAAAAAGGAGCAGAAAATAGTAATCAGTAAAAGAGTAAAATGGTAATCAGTAAAAAGTAAGAAGGTAATCAACAAGAGTAAAATAGTAATTAGTACAAAGTAAAGAATAGTCAGTAAAATAGTGATGGTAATCAGTAATTCAGTGAAAGGTGAGTAAAAAGAAAAGTAAAGTATGAAAAAGGTAAAGAATGATAGTCAAACAAGGAAAATGAATAACAGAAGAAAAGTCGGTTTAAGATTGAATAAAAAGAAAAAAAAGAAAAGAAAAAAAAAGAGAGAGAGTTTAAGGGTATGAAAATATTCAAGAATAGTAGCAACCGATAATAGAAACCCATAATTAAGTCTAAACTAGTCAGTGCCGTCTTTTGACGGGCGTCGTGGGGGTGCTAATCCTTCCCCACGCATACCCAACTCCCGAACCTTTAGGACTCTGGTTAGATGACCGTTTATTAGGTTTAGTGTTACCTTCGCCAAGCTTAGGTTAACATTAGGCTTAATAATCCGATAGGTGGCTAATCACACCTAGGTTAAAAAAGATTAGTGGCGACTCCGTAGTCATTCAGAACATTTAAGTCGTTTCGGCAGGGTCCCCCGGACCCGGACGTTGCGACAGCTTGGCGACTCCGCTGGGGACTGGTTAGAGAGTCGAACTGAATACTAGTCTAGGGTTGATTAGGGTTTCTAGATTTGGTTGTTTGCTTGCATTTTCTTGTTCCTTCATGCCTGCTTATCATTGTTTATTCTTGCTTATCTTTATGTTTTTATGCTTACACGCTTTCATATTCCTGTATATATTCTGTCTAACTTATCATGCATTGTTTCTCTTCTTGGGGGTAGTTTAGTAATTTGGGTTAGGAACTGTTGGTAAAGGTTTCTATGTTCCTTCACACGTGCACTAAATAACTTGCATTTTCATTCTGCATGGGCTTATACCGGAGCTCTATCCCTTTAGGAGGAAGTAAAGTAGCTAAACCTTCGTGTGACAATCGTCTCCGTGCGGGTTTTGCCAAATACTTCCACTCAGTCTGGACCTTACTAGCCTAGAGTGGGCGACAGTAAGGGCGGACTGGGAACCTCTAGACCCATTGAGAAACCTCACCCAGCATATAGGCACCTTGATAGATATCCAGCCTAGGTAGAGCCAATCCCGTAAGGAGAAACCTTAGTACACAAAAAGGAACGTCTCTTACCTTTATCAATTGTTTTCCTGTTATAAACAGACTGTAGAATAAGGTGATTACATCACCTTTCATAATCAGACTACCTGCCCTATTAAGCCGAGCGGCTTAAGATTTTGAAAAAATATATGAAAATGTGTTTCATAAACATGTAAGGGCGAATGCTTTTAAATCATTAGTCTTATATGGCATTTTATCTTATTCATTGGAATCTAACTATCTCTTTGGTTTTCTTCTTTTCTTTTCTCCTTCTTTCTTTTTCCTTTTGCATTTTTGCATCATTTGTAGGTCATTCATCACAGTAATAGATAGATAAGAAATGGAGGACAACGAGTGTTTGCCACTAGAGGGTCAAGTTAGCCATACGCGTCGGGTTGAAAGGTACCACCAGGAGGAGAGGGCACGGAATGGGGATAACCTATCAGAGGGATTTCAGTCTGAGTTATCGGAACAAGTGAATCTGAATTTACAGCAGAATGATCTTCGCCCGCTAAGAGATTTGTGGAAGTTGGTCGGGAAGGATGGTGAGTCATATATTAAAAAGAAGTATGGTGACTTAAGGCCCCTCCTTTATATTGCCGTAGACGAAGGGGCAATACGGGGAATAGTCCAATACTGGGATAGGTCTTACAGATGTTTAACCTTCAACGAGGCAGACATGGTACCCACTTTAGAAGAGTATGCCCAATTGCTGAAGTTGCCAGACTTGGACGAGGACACTAGAGTTTTCATGAAGGCAGATAAATCCTCTACTAAGAATAAGCTGATTCAACTCATGTGATTTAAAGATTCTCAGTACAGGTGTTATCTAAGGGAAAAAGGACTTTCCCATGGGTTTGGTGCAGATTCTTTGATGGATTTTGTAAGGAAGCATCCGGGAGAAGAAAGAGGAAGGGATATATTGGCGCTCTTGATATACTCGCTAGTTTTATTCCCAAGAGCGGTGGGCCTTATGGAAGAGAATGTAGTTTATTTGATTGACTGTGTCAAGAAGGGATATAACCCAGTGCCTACAATTTTAGCTGAAACCATTAGGTCACTGAATTACTGCCGAAAGAAAGGGCATGGAAGGTTCCACGGGTGTGCACAACTCCTAACCGTTTGGTTCTCAAGTCACATTCAGCGCCTGGACAAACAGAGTGAGCGTATGCTATGGAGAGGAAATGACCCACTTTGGTTTTATATGGGTAGAGAGGATCTGGTAATGAAGTCTAAAGTAGAATGGGTCAACTACCTCCGGAGACTCACATCGGAACAAGTGGAATGGGCAGCGCCTTGGTTCGAAAGAAGAAATATGATATACCGGTGTGGTAATCGCCCGTGGGTGCCTTTGTTCGGATTATGGGGAGTGGTGAGCTATGCGCCAGTGCTAATGCTGAGACAGTATGGGACAGAACAATTCGTGCCTAGGACTTATGGCCTGAATGAGACGAACTTTGACTATGGAGATCCAAGTTCAAGGGAAAAATGTGAGGAGTTGTGGAAAACAATGAGGGAATTGCGAACTATACAGAAGTTTCGCCCAACCTACAATGCAACACCAGAATACCTTGAGTGGCATTGCCAACGGATCAAAGATATCCGTGTACCACCCCCCACCAACCTCGAAGCTAGACTGGGAAAGGATATGGAGGACATATTGGAAACTTTAAAGATCAGATTACAAAGAGCAGAGGATGGTAGTGAGGCACGACGTCTAGAGGAAGAATGGCGGAGACTTCAATCGGAAAAAGTAAAAGCTGAAAGAGAGAAGGAGGAGATGGAAGCTAAATGCCATGAAGCAATGGATAAAGCTGATTATGAGAGGAGGCAGAAAGAAAAGATGGTGGCTAAGAATCAAAAACTCCAAGGAGATCTTAAAGAAGGGTAGAAAGATTATGTTAAGCTGGCAAAGAGGAACATCGCCAACAAAGACACATCAAAGTTCTTCAGAGGAAGGTTAGAGACAGTCAAGGCGGAAAAGGACAGAGAAGCTGACAAGCGAGTGCAGGTGTTGAACCGCAATCTGAAGAGACTTAGGGAGGAGAATGAAAGATTTCAAAATGCTTGGGAAGCAGAAAAAGTTAGAGTTGGGGTTGTAGAGACTTCAAAGGCTACTTTAGAGACAAATATGGCATTTCTGCGAAGGGCCGCTCAAATCAACAAAACAGAATATGAAGAGATAGCAAAGAACCTCAAGAGTTTGGAAGAGGAGTATTGGAAAGTCAATGCAGAGCGCAACACGCTACAACATGAGAAAGATTCCCAAAGCAGGGCTTATGAAGAAAGATGTGAGCAACTTCGTTTCTTGCTGGGAAGCATCAAGACAGGATTGCTCCAGGTGGAAGATTTAAGAGACCGAGCTAGGAGCGTCAGGCCAAGCATAGCCCCGTATGAAAGTCGTTTGCAACCCCTGACAGAGTATCTAGACAGTACAGTTAAGGAATGCAATGATGTTCTCTGCTATTTCAGGAGATTTATGGGAAAATAATATGTAATAAAGTAGTTAGTTGTATTTTCAGACAATGTGTTATTCGGGCTCATTCAGTAGTTGGTGGTATTCTCAGACAATGTGTTTAATTATGCAGTACCTGTATTCGGAATTTATGGTGTCATTCAGTAGTTGGCATTTTCAGACAATGTGTTTAATTATGTTAATATTCAGTACTTGTATTCGGAGTTTGTGGTATTATTCAGCAGTGGATGCTATTTTCAGACTATGTGTTTAGTTGTGTACTCGGAGTTCATGGTATTATTCAGCAGTGGATGATGAGTCCAGACTATGTATTTAAAGTACAAGCATTCAGAGCTTATGGTATTATTCAATGGTTGGTAAAGTGGATTCTTCAGAACAGTTGATCTATGTCCGAGTTCTTCAGTCTAAATCAGTATCTTTCTTATCTATCCATTAGATGTGATGAATAAGTAGGATCATGCATCATTTTCGCATAGCATAACATCATGAATATTAAATATACTTAACATGCTAAGTAAAAGATAATAACAATCTGTGACCTTTAATTCAGGAAAGTGTCAAGATAGCACCCAGAAAACAGTATCAGCCTACTCGACGATACAACACTAGGTCTAGATCTAGGAGGATGGAAGACCAGAGTGCAGAAATTCAGCGATTGAAGGAGGAATTGGCACGCCGAGATGAAGAGGCAAAACTCCGAGAAGAGGCTATTAATGCTCAAATGGAGCAGATGAGAGGTATGCTAAAACAGCTGATGAAGGGGAAAGGTTTGGCAGGAGATACCCAGAATGTGGAAGATCCGATGGGAGGAATACCCGTAGTAAGTCCAGGGGCAACTGGAACAGAGAATGAGAATACCAATCCTTTCGTGTTCCCTGCAGCATCTGGTAGCTCACCACTAACGGGAATGGCAACTAGGCCTACGGTGTCTGATACTGCAATGTCTAGCAACATGCAATTTGCTTTCCCACTACTGGCTAGACCTGTTGCTTCTAATACCTCAATGTTCAGCGGAACACAGTTTACCTTCCCACCACAATCAAGGATGTCCACTGGGACCTCTAATTCACTTCCGCTCAAATCTGTCGCTGCACCTGCGTCAGCATAACAAGACTACTCATACCTGTTTTCACCTGGAAAAGCTGCTACTGGGTTTACGGACTTAATAAGGGAAGATAACTCGAAAAAAGGGGCCGAAGAGGAAAAGTTTTGGCAGAAAATTGAAGGCCGAATAGAAGACAGACTAAGGAGCGTAGATGGAATCCAGGACTATGGAATCCCCAATATCACAAGCACCGCTGTGGCAAAAGGGGTAGTCATCCCCCAGAAATTCAAAATGCCAGATTTTGAAAAGTACGATGGAACAAAAAACCCTAGGGACCACGTGCTCAGTTTTCAGAACAAAATGGCACCCTTTTCAACCGATGATAAGTTCCTGATGTACAGCTTCATGTTTAGCTTGACTAGTTCGGTAATTACTTGGTACAATCAACTGGATCCGAAAAACATTCAAAGTTGGAGTGACATGACCAAGGCCTTTTTAACACATTTTAGGTATCTGATGGAGTTGGCACCTACTAGAGATACTCTGACAAATATGCCAAGGAAGCCTGATGAATCGTTGACGACTTATGGGCAGCGTTTCAGAGAAGTAGCCTTGTTAATGCCCGGACTCCCGGAAAGGGAAGTAAACTCTTTATTCCTGAGAACCCTACCTAAGGAGTATTTTAAGACCTCCCGAAGATCACAGAGTCATTCTCAAGTTTAATTGTAATTGGGGAAGCTATGGAAGCTGCGCTTAAGGTGGGGTATTTAGATGAGGTAGGTGATCATGCTAAGAAAGGACAAAAGAAGAAGGAAGGGGAAGTACATTCAGTGGGGGAAACAGATTACAGAGCCAGGAATCAGGGACAACAGTATTACCCGAGGAATTATGGGTACAATTATCGACCCCGAGGATACTACTAGTACCAGACCAACCCTTATTAAACTCAGCACCCTGGGGATGTCAGTGCTGTTGGTGATACGCTGTTTCAACCAAGACCGCAGAATCAGCGCCCAAGTGCACCTCTAGCAATTCAACAGAAGAGTCCAGCAAATACAAGAACTCTAATTTATCCAATCCCATATACTTATACGGAGCTTCTCCCACAGTTATTACAACATAATTTATTGCAAAGACTGCCATTCTCGAAGCCCATGCCAAATCCAGGAGCTTGGTACGACCGCAATGCCCATTGTGACTACCATTCGGGAACTGAGGGGCACTCTACTGAAAATTGCTGGAGGTTGAAACTCGCTGTACAAGAGTTGGTAAAATCAGGGAAATTGAGCTTTGCAAATGCGGCACCGGCTAACCCGTTGCCTAGCCATGGTGGGAATCAGGTGGGTGTGATTGAGAAAGACGAAATAGTCAAAAGTCGAATCCAGGAAGTGCTTACTCCGATGGCAACAGTTTACAAAGCTTTAGTGAAGGCAGATATGATAATCCCAAGAGAATTTGGAGGAGCAGAAATGAGTGAGGTATGCCCATATCACGGTCTGGGGCATGGGATTCAAGATTGCTGCGATTTCAAGGAAAAAGTTCAGAGCTTGATGGATGAGGGGAGGATGGAATTCTATGTGGAAAGCAAGGGGAAAGAGGTTGACGTTATTATTGAAGAGCATGTACAACCCTTCATACCAGCTCCGCCTAAGGTTAAGCCTCGACCTTTTGTACCAAGGCCACCAACAGTTTTACCAGCCCATATGCAAAAGCCAGTAACATCTGTAGTCGTGAAACCCCCACAACCTTTTCCATACACAGATAGTCGCCAAGTGCCATGGAAGTACGATCTCAATGTGATTACATTACCCGGGGAAAGCAGTTCGGCTAATGTTTCAGGTGTGGGAAGAATGACTAGGAGTGGAAGGGTATATTCGCCAGAGATGTCAGAATCAGCTCAGAAGAGGAAGGATGAGGCTATGCATCCAGAGACCGGAATAAGGGATTCAGCGGAAGTGGCTAGACCAAGGGAAGAGGAGAATGTTAAGAAGCCAGTATCAGAGCATGAAGAATGTGAATTCCTAAAAATCATCAAGCAAAGCGAGTATCGTGTAATCGAGCATACCTGCTAAAATTTCTATTCTCAGTCTGTTATTGAACTCTGAAGCACATCGAAAGGCGCTGTTGAAAGTGTTGAATCAGTCATATGTATCCCAAAACATTAGTGTTGCTGACTTGGATCACATGGCGGGAAACATATCTGCACACGGGTTCATTGCATTTGCGGAGAAGGACATCCCAAAGGGAATGAGGAACAGCATAAAAGCATTGCACATCACAGTCAGGTGCCAGAATGTGAGTATGGGCAATGTTCTCATTGATAATGGTTCAGCTTTGAATATCTTACCCCTCAAAATGTTGAAGAGGTTGCCGGTGGATGAGGCCTGCATTGAAACCAATCATCTGATTGTGAAAGCATTTGATGGTACTAGGATGAGTGTTATAGGAGAAGTGGAGATAACCATTGAAGTGGGAGGGGTGCCTTTCGCCCTAGTGTTTCAAGTACTGGATGTACAACATCCATCATATTCTTGCTTATTGGGAAGGCCATGGATACATCAAGCAGGGGCTGTTCCATTAACCTTACATCAGGTGGTGAAGTTTCTTACTCCTAAGAAGTTTGTGGAAGTCAAAGGGGAAGAAGACTTTGTGGTGGCCAGTGCATCAGGATTCTCTTATGTTGAACCACCGGAAGGGTCATATGAGTGCTCCTTCAGGGCCTTTGAAGTTGCAAAAACTATTCCGATGAGCATGACGGACTACTCTGTTATGAGCATCAGGTTTATGATGAAGAGGGGATTCAAAGAAGGGAAAGGTTTGAGAATGGACTTGCAAGGATTTAAACCAACTTCTAAGGATTGGGCAGAAGCTGAAGAAAGGATGAAACTTAGAAGGTTGGCCAGGATGGGGCATGGAGTGGAAGAGAAGAAGATGAGGTTCCCGCCTTTGTATGAGACCTTCAAGTCAGCTGGTTGGGTCAACAATGCTGCATCAGAAGGAGAGTCAATGATGGAGAATCTGGATATCAATGCTGTTACTGATGATACTCTGGAAGAAGAAGATTGCCCTTGGATCCGTGAACTAGCCCCAGGAGAAGATCTGAACAACTAGGTTGAATATGAAAGAGCTATCTTTGTTGATGATTCAGAAATGTAATTAATCTTTTATCTTAAGTACTAATACCACCTCAAGAATGTCTATGACAATACCATGTTCTAAATTTTCCATACAAAATATCAAACTATTTTATGTTCACTATTTTCTTAAAGTAATACACTCCAGAAGTTTTATCCATATATTTTTCACCTCTATTCTACATCTTCATTATCATTCATTCATTACTAGTTATATATTCTTTCCTTGGTATATATATTTTGTTGCTTTATTTCTCAGGCCGACTGACGATGAATGCAAAGACGCTCGTGACGAGCCGAGGTTCGATTTCGAAAAACCGGTTTTCGCCGACGAACCTGACGATGAAGACACCGAGGACCAGGCTTTACCCCCAGACCTTTTGAGATTGGTAGAACAAGAGGAAAAGCAGATATTGCCACATAAGGAACCTACTGAATTGATTAATCTAGGGACAGAAGAAGAACCAAGGGAGGTTAAAATTGGTACTACTTTGTCAGAAGAAGAAAAACAAGAGCTGGTAGATCTGTTGAAGGAGTATGTGGATGTGTTTGCATGGTCATACCAGGATATGCCAGGTTTAGATCCAGAAGTTGCGGTGCATCGATTACCCATCAGATCAGAATGTAAGCCGGTCTAACAGAAATTGAGAAGGATGAAGCCAGATATGTTGTTAAAGATTAAAGAAGAATTGAAAAAGCAGTTGGATGCGGGATTCTTAGAAGAGGCCAGATACCCAGAATGGCAGGCAAATATAGTCCCAGTACCAAAAAAGGATGGAAAAGTAAGGATGTGTGTGGACTATCGGGACCTGAATCGAGCTAGCCCGAAGGACAATTTTCCTTTGCCACATATTGATGTTCTAGTAAACAACACCGTAGGGTATTCATTGTTTTCTTTCATGGACGGATTTTCTGGATACAATCAGATCAAGATGGCGCCTGAGGATAGAGAAAAGACTGTGTTTGTCACGGCCTAGGGGTATTCTGTTATAAAGTTATGCCGTTTGGATTGAAGAATGCCAGGGCAACGTATCAAAGAGCCATGGTGAACCTTTTCCATGATATGATGCACAAAGAGATTGAAGTATATGTTGATGATATGATTGCTAAAGCTCGATCGGTGGAAGAGCATTTGTTGAACTTGAGAAAGCTCTTTGAAAGACTTCGAGAGTTCCACCTTAAACTCAACCCGTCAAAATGTACTTTTGGAGCCACTTCAGGGAAGTTGCTTGGATTCGTAGTCAGTGAGAAAGGAATTGAAGTAGATCCGGACAAAGTAAAAGCCATTCAAAATCTGCCCCCGCCAAGGAATCAAAAAGAGGTTAGAGGATTTTTGGGTAGGTTGAATTACATTGCTCGTTTCATTTCTCAGCTGACAGCAAAATGTGATCCGATCTTTAAGTTGCTCAAGAAGAAAAATCCAGGAGAGTGGGATGAGGATTGTCAAGCTGCTTTCGATAAGGTTAAGGAATATCTGTCCAACCCACCAGTGTTAGTACCTCTAGTGAGAGAGAGGCCCGTGATCTTGTATTTAACGGTCCTTGAGAATTCAATGGGTTGTGTATTGGCACAGCAGGATGAAACCGGAAAGAGAGAGCGGGCAATTTACTATTTGAGCAAGAAATTCACTGATTATGAAGTCAAGTACACAGATTTGGAGAAGATGTGTTGCGCACTCGCATGGGCAGCTCATAGGCTAAGACAGTATATGCTCTATCACACTACTTGGTTGGTCTCCAAATTAGATCCGATTAAGTATGTGTTTGAAAAACCCGGCTTATCAGGAAGAATAGCTAGATGGCAGGTTTTATTGTCCGAATACGATATAGTATGTGTGTCTCAAAAAGCAATCAAAGGAAGTGCTGTAGCAGAATTCTTAGCTGATCGAGCTAGCAAAGATTATGAACCGGTGCAGTTTGAGTTCCCGGATGAGGACATGATGGCAATATGCCAGGTAGAAGAAGTAAAAGAGGAGGGAGAAACGTGGAATATGTACTTCGACGGGGTACATCAAACGTTGTCCGGGGCAGGGCATAGGTGCAGTATTG
>AWWV01010632.1:0-10514 GCA_001974805.1 Corchorus capsularis | reverse complement strand
TCCAACCCACCAGTGTTAGTACCTCTAGTGAGAGAGAGGCCCGTGATCTTGTATTTAATGGTCATTGTGAATTCAATGGGTTGTGTATTGGCACAGCAGGATGAAACCGGAAAGAGAGAGCGGGCAATTTACTATTTGAGCAAGAAATTCACTGATTATGAAGTCAAGTACACAGATTTGGAGAAGATGTGTTGCGCACTCGCATGGGCAGCTCATGGGCTAAGACAGTATATGCTCTATCACACTACTTGGTTGGTCTCCAAATTAGATCCGATTAAGTATGTGTTTGAAAGACCCGGCTTATCAGGAAGAATAGCTAGATGGCAGGTTTTATTGTCCGAATACGATATAGTATATGTGTCTCAAAAAGCAATCAAAGGAAGTGCTGTAGCAGAATTCTTAGCTGATCGAGCTAGCAAAGATTATGAACCAGTGCAGTTTGAGTTCCCAGATGAGGACCTGATGGCAATATGCCAGGTAGAGGAAGTAAAAGAGAAGGGAGAAACATGGAATATGTACTTCGACGGGGCATCAAACCTGTCCGGGCAGGGGATAGGTGCAGTATTGATATCTCCTGAGGGTGATTATCTCCCAGCTACAGCTCGATTAATGTTCCCGGCCACAAATAATGTGTCGGAATATGAAGCCTGCATTTTGGGAATTCAGATGGCGTTGGACAAAGAAGTAAAGAAGTTGGAAGTTTATGGTGATTCAGCCTTAGTAATTTACCAAATGAAGGGAGAATGGCAGACGAGGGAGCCAAAGTTAGTCAAATACCGAGACCATATGATGGAATTAGTCAAATCCTTTGAGAAGATTACATTTCATCATATACCCAGAGAAAATAATCAGTTGGCAGACCCATTAGCAATCCTCGCGTCGATGTTTAAAATGGGAACAAACACAGAGATTCAGCCAATTCGAGTGCAGATAAAGGATTCTCCGGCCCATGTGATGAGTGTGGAGGATGAAGTAGATGGGAATCCATGGTATTTTGATATCCTCCAGTACATCAAGTACCAAAGATACCCAGAACATGCCACAGAAAATGACAAGAGAGTGATTCGGAGAATGGCAATGGGTTATCTCCAGGAAGGTGACACTTTATACAAGAAAAGCCGTGACCAAACGTTGCTTAGATGCGTGGGTTCAGCAGAAGCCAAGAGTGTTATCGAAGAAGTGCATAGAGGATCATGTGGGAGTCATGCTAGTGGACACAAGATGGCAAGGCAGATTATGAGAGCAGGTTATTATTGGTTGACATTGGAAACCGATTGTATCAAGTATGTCAGAAAATGCCATGAGTGTCAAATTTACGCAGACCAAATTCACGTGCCCCCAAACCCATTACATGTAATGTCAGCTCCATGGCCTTTCTCAATGTGGGGGATAGATGTGATTGGAGTTATTAACCCCAAGGCTTCAAATGGGCATAGATTCATATTGGTGGCAATCGATTACTTTACAAAATGGGTTGAGGCAGCTTCATACACGAGTGTTACTCAAGCAGTAGTCACCAAGTTCATTAAAAGGGAAATTATTTACAGATATGGGTTGCCAGAAAGGGTTATTACTAACAATGCATCCAACCTGAACCAAGGATTGGTGGAAGAAACTTGCAAACAGTTCAAGATTGTGCATAGTAACTCAACTATTTATAGACCTAAGATGAATGGTGCAGTGGAGGCAACCAATAAGAATATTAAGAAGATTGTGGCGAAGATGACGGAGACATATAGGGATTGGCACGAGAAGCTTCCTTTTGCTCTTCATGCTTATCGGACTTGTGTTAGGACCTCAACTGGGGCAACTCCGTACTCTTTGGTATATTGAATGGAGGCAGTGGTACCAATCGAAGTGGAAATACCATCCATACGGGTATATCGAGAGAGTAAATTGGAAGAGTCTGAATGGGTTCAAGAGAGGTATGATCAGCTCAACTTGGTTGACGAGAAAAAGGTAACGGCTTTATGTCATGGCCAAATGTACCAAAAGAGGATGGAGCGGGCATTTAACAAGAAAATACGCCCGAGAGAGTTCAAAGAAGGAGATTTGGTACTGAAAAAGATCATACCAGAACAGGGCGACCCAAGGGGCAAGTGGGCACCTAACTGGGAAGGCCCATTCGTGGTAAAGAAGGCATTTTCTGGAGGGGCATTGATTTTACAGGAGATGGATGGGGAAGAGTTTCCTAGGCCTATCAACTCTGACACAGTCAAGAAATATTATGCCTAAAAAAAAACTAAGCCTAAAAAAGAAAGAGGTCGCAAAAAGAAAAAATGAAATATAAGGAGGGGTCCAAGTTGAAAACCCGCAAAGGGCGACTTGGATCCATTGGGGGTCACTTGAGTTGAAAACCCGAAAAGGGCGGCTCAAGTGAAGGATGGAAAAGGAGGAACTTGAGTTGAAAACCCGAAAAGGGCGACTCAGGTGGAAGATGAAAGGACATAGTCTGTTGGCATTACACTTCAAGAAAATCTTTTAAGGTCAAAAGGGTAAGGATCTGGTCCAGACTGAGTTGGGTAAGGCTACATCAAGACCAATTTCGAAGAACCTCCGGCAAACGTCACAAAACCATCGTCGAAGTATTCATCGACATGAGGTTCTATCTCTTCAGCATGTTTTTTTAGTATATATATATATATGTATTAAATTCCTTGTTACATAAGTTTATCTCTTTCTGTTTGTACACATTTCTTTATTAATGAAATTTCGAAGTTTTTAGTAAAATTTGTTTTCTTTCTGCATTACATATCATAGATAAATATTGGTTTTGTTTAAAAATAATTGCTGAAAACAGACATGGGAATGGTCGCTTTTAATTGTTCAAGAGGAGGTATTAGTAAAAGATATAAAGGAGCATAAGTCATTACTCGGGGCAAAGGATTCGAAAGGAATAAGGGTAAAGTATCGGTATTAGCGTGGGGAATATGAGACCAGGAGAGATTAAGGTCGCAGATGAGGGTTTGGAAGAGGAAGTCTAAGGCCAAGAAGTTAAGAGGAACACAAGGAAGCTATATGGTTACTGATTAATTTGGCAAAGGAAATATATATTCGAACCAAATCATATGCATTTCGCACTACACTTATCATCAGCATACAACATTGCATTAACACTAGGCAGTTCATCGCCATTCTAACTTGCATCAAAGCGTACTTTTCAAAGAAAATTTTTAGGAATTCAGATGACTCGGTATGGCATCTTCAAAATTGGCTTCGGATGATTCAGTGTGGTCCTTCCTCAAGATTTTAGCAAATAAGGTTTTCGTAGCCTTCAATGAAAAGGGGTGTCTACGTCTTTGCGCACTTCCTAATTCTCAAAAAGTATGCAAACTACTTATTTGCAGACTTCCTGATAGTTAGAAAGCACGCAAAGAGGGGGCAGCTGTAGACACCTATTTTTGTCCTGTATCCTTTAATTTAAATTAATTCATTTCTTATTCGGCATTAGGGCCGCCCAAGGGTATTTTGGTCAATTTTGCACCCAAGGGCATTTTGGTCATTTTTGCACTCAGGGACATTTTACTCATTTTTAAGTTCACCTGCAATTTAGATTAGCTAATTCATTTAGATGAATCTTAATGTATACTTTTGGAGTTTTTGCTGATTTTCATTTAGTGATTTGGCATTATGGTTTTCAATTAGTATTGTCGCATTTTCATTTAGTAATTTGGTATTGTTACACTCACTTAATAATTTAGCTTTGTAGTAATTTAATCCGGTTTAGTCAATGGGCTAATTAACCCTCAATTTAGTATTTAGTTAGGCATTGCATAAATGGGATTTGCATTTTGATTACTAAAACACTTTTTCCTTTACTTGACATGTCTAATTAATTTCTTTAATTCAAATACCATAATTTAGAGGACATATTAGAATGTGAAATAATTTCATAAGGCATAATAACCTGCATTACATGATTTCATGCATCACTCACACTCAAAGTTTGAAAATACAAAAAAGAACTATTTACATTTCATTTTACATTTTGCATTAGCACTCACGAATAGGTTTTAATCTATATGCCTAGTTATCAATTGTTTTCCTCTGGTTTGTCCTTTGAACATTTTCTTGCTTTTCCTCTTTTCTCCATGACCGCTTCAATGGTTTACAAGCACAAGAATCACAAAGACTATGACCTCATAACCTGCAAGAGGGAATTCAGAAAATGGAATGTTTCCCAAGGAAATAGAAGTGTGCACACTATTAGTTAGTGTACACGCCAAATGAGTTGATTGAATATATATATACGCTTGGGAACAGGAGCTTTAGGGCAACATGAAGCACGAGGAATGAGATTTGGCCTCATTCTCGAATTGTCAATGAAGCCACAAGGAGGACAAAAGCAAATGTATTAGCAATAGGTAGAAGAAAGTGCAAGGAAAAGCTAAAAATGGGAAAATATGAAAAGCTGCATGATGAGTTACAGCAAGCATGGAAAAGAAAACATCAAGGCCAATCAGCAAGGTTAAAAGATAAATGTGCAGGGCAACCCACAACTTAGAATAGGACTATGGCAATTGCAAGGGATGAAGGTTCAAAGCAGGAAATACAATAATTTAAGAGCAAGGCAGAAACTGAATATGCCAGCAAACAGAGCTCAAAATGACAAGGTCAATTCAGCTAGCCATTTGTTCAGTACAGTCTCAAGCAGTTACATAATACCATTAAAGATGTCAATGGTTGTCATCAAGCAAACATGTCAAGGTCCAAACTTGGGAAAGCAGTAGATGTCATAAGCAAGCTAGACAGACCCAAGCAAGTCCGATCCCAAAAACGCTCTAATCACAGGGAGGCCAGGGCAGTGCATACTGAGCAAGGGATTATCATCATTTCAGAATGAAAGCAGTAAACAAGCACCTCGAAACAGTGGGAGGGGGAACACAAGATATAAGTGCAAAAATGAAAGTAATCCAGACACAAGCAAGGCCAGGTCACATTCAAGTCCAATTTTCCAGCTAGTTCAGAGAAGTAAAAGGGAGGGCAAACACAAACAATAAAAAGCAGCGAAAATGATCATTTGACAGACCTGCACTAAACATGAGGTTTCTCGAGCATTTAGCTACACAACACATGCCAACTTGATGTGATTAACATGCCAAGAACAAGCAAATTCACGAGGCAAGAGCCCTTACCAACGTGGCAGCCATGGATTGGTTCCCAAACGACTCCAAGCTGTTTTATTAGCCACGTCGGCACCTACAGAGGGAAGAACACACGTGAGAAAGGAAAACTGAAAAATAGTAAGGAAGAATTGAGAAATTTCAGAGAGGAGAGGAACTCACCTTGCCGACATGGCATCCCTCAATTGGTCCCATGAGGATTCAAAGTTGGCTGTATTAGCCACCTCACCAATCCAAAGGGTGTATGCAGAGAGTGAAGTGAGAGTAAATGATGAAAACAGACAAAAAGAAATTAAAGGGGCAAGAGAATAAAAACCGCGTCGAAAATCACAGTGGTCCTTGGCACCTTTTTACCCCAAATTGACACCTGCAGAAGACAACAAAGGGAATTAAAAGAAATGAAATCAGAAAAATTAAAAAATGGGAGAACCGCTAGATCAAAGATGGATCTACGGTTGAGGTCTCGGGCAGGTCTCACTTAAATACTGTAGTTTCAGGGAGAAGAGGGGGTCCTTTTTTCAGAAAAAATTAGGGGGAGAAAAATTAGGGTTCATCGTTGGTTTTTCTTTGGGTTTTTAGAAACAAAAAAAAGGAAAGAACAGAGGTAAAGTTTCGAAATGGTTTAACTAGCTCCGGCCGGGAAGGAAACCCGAAGTCCTCTGCTCCTCTTCTTTAAACTTTTCTTAAAAAAGTTTTTTGTTTTCTTTTTTTGTTCTCTTCGGGTCTCTTGGTGTTAGCCATAATTGGCTAAATGTTCAAATTAGGCCTAAACCTTTCGCGGTTTGCTCAATTTGAGTCTAAACCTTTACTGGGCACCAAATTGAGCCTAAACCTATCCGAGAGGCACCAAATTGGGCCTAAATTTGACGGATCCGAGACAGTGACACGCAAACGCAAATGAAACGCGTAAGTGGACATATTTAACTGTCCACGTGGCATTTTTGTGCGTGAAAAATTCCACATCAGATTATAATATAATAACCAGGTGCCTATTTCTTTTTTCAACCTTAATTTCTATTTTTCTTTTTTTTATTTTCTTATTTCTTCTTCTACCTCGGTGCTTCTTCTTCTTCAAACCCTGAAACTTTTCTTCTTCCCCAAAGCCTGAAAACCCAAACCTCCACCCCTTCAAAAGGATTCCCTTCTCAGATCTACCATAAAAGCCCCGAAACCCGAACCCAAATCTTGTGATTAAGATTTTGTTTGGATGTTTGTCTTTGAAAAAATAAAGAAAATAGTTATGGGTTTTCTAGAAAGAAGAAAAAGAAAATATCTTTTTGTTGATTTTGTTTTAGTTTTGATTTTATGAAAAAGAAAAACAAAAAAAAAGCTCTTTTTTTTAGGTTGGATTTCAGGGAAATGAAAGGAAAAGTTTTTTTTTTTGGTTAAGCGTGGTGGTTGTGTCGTTGTTGCAAAGAGTGAAGCCATGCTTTCTTTTGTTGTAGCTAGTAAGGTAGTTGCTAGATGAAATTAGGCTTTTATAGCTTGGCTGTTCATATGTGGGTCACTTGAGATTGGAGAAGTTGCTCTCTTTTCTTCACTTCTTGGTGGAAAAATTAGATTTGGAAGGAATTGAGAGAAAAATCCTTAGAAAGGTAAGGATAAAAGTGAAAATGGTTTAAGGGCTGGAAAGGAAGAAGCCCCGTTGCAATAGGAGGTTTTTTTTTTTAATTATATTATCTTTTGTTGATGGTGGTTCTATGCCTTGTTAAGTTGTTATGGTGTTACTGTGTTTTTCATTTTTGTACCCTGCTCTCAAATCTATTTTCCAATTTTTGTTGCTTAATTAAGATGGTAGCCTGCCATGGTAGATGATGATGATTGTATTTGTTCTTCAACTTTCATATTGTTCATTGTTCTTCAACTTTCATATTGCTCATAGTTGATTTATATTTTAATTGGGTTTAAAGATAGTTTGATCTAATAAAATGAGAAGTAACAGATTAGAAAGTGTTTCTGTGTTTGTTTAAGTTTATAAAAAGTATTTTTTCTAAAAAATAAAAAAGATTTTTCCTAAATAAACAAATGAAAAAAAAAACTTTTTATCCCGCGTGTCAGTGCCACGTCACGCCGTTACCGTTAGTAACGGCGCGTGCGTGTCACTGTCACAGCTCTGTCAAATTTAGGCCCAATTTGGTGCCTCTGGGATTGGCTTAGACCCAATTTGGTGCCTAGTAAAGGTTTAGCCTCAAATTGAGCAAACCGCGAAAGGTTTATGCCCAATTTGGATATTTAGCCGCCATAGATTTCGTTTCTTTTGGGAAAAGAAGATTACTATCGTTGTTGTTGGGTGATTGACGGTGGAAGAGTTTGGTTCCGCCATTGATAGCGAAGAAAAAGGCGCTGCGAATAGAGAAAGGAATTAGGGTTTGAGAAACATTGAGAGGGAGAAGAAGAAGGAGGTTAGGCGGTGGATCTTTTTTTAGAAGATATATATAGGTAATTTTCTAAACCCTACTCAGTTAGCTTTTCATATTAAGTCAATTAAGTCTAATAATTCGTGTTTCTATTCACTTAAAGACTAAGTATTGTGTGAGCGTTCAAATAAATCCTTGTATGTGTTGTTTGATTCGTCTGAATCCCTCTGCTTATAGGATTGATTCAATTTAAACCTCTGCAGAAATAATTTTACAATAAAAATCGATTTTTTTTATTAAGTTAGGTCTTTTTTTTATTATAAGATGATGAAAATCGGATAATTGGCTAAAAGATGTAACCTTTGAATAAAAGATTGAATTTTTAAGTAATTGGTAAATAAAAATGTCATCTTAGGGTAAAAGATTGAATTTTTAGAGTAATTAGTAAATAAAGATTTAACCTTTGAATAAAAGATTGAATTTTTAAGTAATTGGTAAATAAAAATGTCATCTTTGGGTAAAAGATTGAATTTTTAGAGTAATTAGTAAATAGAGATTTAACCTTTGAATAAAAGATTGAATTGTTAAGTAATTGGTAAATAAAAATGTCATCTTTGGGTAAAAGATTGAATTTTTAGAGTAATTAGTAAATAAAGATTTAACCTTTGAATAAAAGATAGAATTTTTAAGTTTAGTAAATAAAATGTCGCCTTTGAATTAGAAGTTTGAACTTTTAGGCCATTAGTAAATAAATTGATTAGTTTTTTTGAAAAATAAATGTTTGCAAGGCTAGATTAAATTAAGATAAGATTAAGTGAAATTTAAGACTTAAGTATGTGTTAATCAAGTTTAAACCTTTTTAACTTGGTGGATTTAATCATTATGCTCATTTATTTGGTCTTTGTTTTGTTATTTTTGGGCCTCCATATTTGTTTACGTGAAAACTATTCCATATGATTGAGTATGTTGACGTGTTTGGATTTCCATTATATTTGAGCCTTACGCTTGGACAGTATTTGGGGTTTAGAAGTCTAGCTATCTTAATCCGGCCTAAGTCTAAATAAAATTTAAGGCTTTTAATTTAGTATTAGTTGCATGTGCATCCATATTTAAATTCTAAGATTGTATTGTTGTTGCCATGATCATCAAACTGAATTAAAATGACTCCCGTGAAGGGAAAGGATGGCGGCTCATTCATGCGTGTCTGAGTTTGCTTGACTTCTCCCGGAGGCTTGGAAATTTCCGGAGGTCGTTTACCATTTACTGGGAGGCGGCTGAAGGTGTTCCTCGTATAATTAATTGGTAATTAAGTTAAAAGGGAATTCCATGCATCATATGCATCCACGCATTCAAGAATCTAGTGTATTAATAAATTAAGAATTATTAAGGAGAAGTCTAAAAAAGGAAAAGAAAGTAAATGGAATCAGTCAGAAAAGTAAAAAAGGGCAATCAGTAATTAAGTAAAAAGACATTAATCAGAGACAAGGTAATAGTAATCAGTAAAATCAGTAATTAAGTAAGAGGTAGTAATCAGTAAATCAGTAATAAAGTAAAAAGAGATTAATCAGAGTTAAGGTAGTAATCAGTAAATCAGTAATAAAGTGAAAAGAGATTAATCAGAGTTAAGGTAATAGTAATCAGTAAATCAGTAATTAAGTAAAAAGAGATTAATCAGAGACAAGGTAATAGTAATCAGTAAATCAGTAATTAAGTAAAAAGAGATTAATCAGAGTCAAGGTAATAGTAATCAGTAAATCAGTAATCAGGTAAAAAGATAGTAATCAGTAAATTGATAATTAAGAGTCAATGTAAGAGATTAATCAGTAATTAAAGAGTCAAGGTAAAAATAGTAATCAGTAATTCGATAATTAAGGGTTAAAGTGATCATAATTAAGAATTGAGTGGTTAATTAGTAAATTAATGATCAAAAAGGGAGTAAAATTAGTAATTAGTAATTAAGAAAGGAAGCAAAAGGGACTAATAAGTAAGAAGAGATTGATAATTAAAGTGGTAATTAAGATTCAAAGTAAGAGAGCAGAAGAATAGCATGCAATCAGTAAAAAGTAAAAAGGTATCTGAAAGGGTAAAATGGTAATTAGTAAGAGTAAAATAGTAATCAGTAAAAAGTAAGAAGGTAATCAACAAGAGTAAAATAGTAGCCAGTAAAAAATAAATAGTGATCAGTAAGGGTAAAATAGTAATCAGTAAGAAGTAAAAAGGTAATCAGTAAAAAGCAAGAGTAATCAGTAAAAAAGGAGCAGAAAAGAGTAATCAGTAAAAAAGGAGCAGAAAATAGTAATCAGTAAAAGAGTAAAATGGTAATCAGTAAAAAGTAAGAAGGTAATCAACAAGAGTAAAATAGTAATCAGTACAAAGTAAAGAATAGTCAGTCAAATAGTGATGGTAATCAGTAATTCAGTGAAAGGTGAGTAAAAAGAAAAGTAAAGTATGAAAAAGGTAAAGAATGATAGTCAAACAAGGAAAATGAATAAAAGAAGAAAAGTCGGTTTTAAGATTGAATAAAAAGAAATAGAGAGTTTAAAGGCATGAAAATATTCAAGAATAGTAGCAACTGATAATAGAAACCCATAATTAAGTCTAAACTAGTCAGTGCCGTCTTTTGACGGGCGTCGTGGGGGTGCTAATCCTTCCCCACGCGTACCCGACTCCCGAACCTTTAGGACTCTGGTTAGTAGACCGTTTATTAGGTTTAGTGTTACCTTCACCAAGTTAGGGTTAACATTAGACCTAATAATCTGATAGGTGGCTAATCACACCTAGGTTTTAAAAAAAAAGATTAGTGGCGACTCCCTTAGTTTTAGTTCTTTAAAGTCGTTAAACGGTAGGGTTCGGTACCCCCCCCCCGGACCCGGACGTTGCGATAGCTTGGCGACTCCGCTGGGGACTGGTTAGAAAGTCGAACTGAATACTAGTCTAGGGTTGATTAGGGTTTCTAGATTTGGTTGTTTGCTTGCATTTTCTTGTTCCTTCATGCCTGCTTATCATTGTTTATTCTTGCCCATCTTTATGTTTT